>CAHIKZ030001578.1:77500-217500 GCA_903632075.3 Acanthosepion pharaonis | reverse complement strand
GTCGTTCAGACAGCATCTTTGCTTCCGGTCCACGGTATTCTCATTATGCTTCTGTGGAGCCATATTTCTTGTGCCTTCAGTCTTCACACCTGTGTCCAGAATTATATCCTATATAAGAGGATTTCTATTACATAACATTTCAACAGAAATTGTTTCAAACAATATTCTCCTGTTTCTAAGTACGTTGCTTAGATTTTACAATGTGCGGTTTGTTATTCTAATTCTAGCTAAAATTTCTCAGATATTTAAATTTCTCATCTTGGTTGATGATCATGATTCCAAAGTGAATATTTCAATAGAGGCACTGAGAAATTTGTTTCGATAGAAAGAAAGAAAGAAAATAAATATGCACAAAAACCTAGAAAAAGCTATGTAAATGACATATTTGATTATTCAAACCAGTGGCATATGAATTTGGAAAGAAAAAAAAAAATTCTGAGTCACTGAGATTTAACTAACTCCCTCAGTCCAACTTTAAGGTTCAAACCTATTTCTTTTCCAGAAAGAGAAGTAAATATTTGTGATGGCGGATTTCGATATTCCATTCTACATGAACGTAACACGTAAAGAAAAATTGATGCAGGGAAAAAAATCGATAGTTTTGTAACCTATTTGTAATATAAAGGAAAATGTTTTACATATATTATTTCAAACAAATAATCTTACAAGGATCTGAATAAAAAAACTGGTAGCCCCTGAAAGAATTGAAACCAACCACACGTGCATTACAAAAATCTGTTAGATTACAAAGAAATATATTGTAAATTTATAAAGGCTTGGTGTTCTGTAATCAGTGAAATTCGAATATTAATCGCGTGCAAAGTCAAATACAACAAATAATAATAAAATAAATAAGATAAAAGAAACTAATTAATTCAGAAATAGAATAAAATATGCTGCAAATGGCTTTGGCTTGATCACGAAGAACATTGTTGTTAGCGGAATCATTAGCTTTGTCTTAGAGAATAGAAATATTGCAGTTCTATGGCTCTTTGAATTCACATCTCTTCATGAGAGAAAGTTGATACTTCATAATCAGAAATAAGTGGTTGGGAATATTCTAGCAGAAGATAACGAAACTAAAAGGATTTGAACACCTGCAAAATATATATATATATATATATATATATATATATATATATATATATATATATATATATATATATATATATATCATGCCAATGACCTGAAAGATAAAGAAAAACTGTAGAAATACTTGAGTCAGTATTATTTAACTTCTTTGAATATTCCTGAATGGCGTTGCTAAGCAATTACAAGAAGTGCAAATCCGTGGAAAAAAATTAAACTTACCCGACAAACGTAGTTTTAAATTACCGAGAAGCAGAATAAACGCATTTTAGTTTGCCTCTCAATGGGAACCATCAAATACTTTTCATCTGAAATCATAAAATGTAAATAATAATAATAATATTATTAATAATAATAATATTATTAGATATAGTGTCCGAAAAAATATTTATGTCTAAGCGGATTCGCTTAAATTTAGCCTGTCTAGCAGGGTGCTGGAAAATATCACGTGAACAATTAGAGGTTGCGGTATGCTTACACGGAAGTCTACAAGCTTGGCTAGTAAATGGGAGCTCCCATCTACATTAGTATCTATGTGGAAGGTATGATCGAAATCCACAAGCAATGTGCCACGATATGCTATAGATGCTGATCGAAAATGACCAAATCAAGTCTTTGTCAGATTTCAGCAAACAAGCAGTCCACATAATTACTGCAATCGAACGAAACATCAGCGGAGTTGATTGTAAATAACGAAGGGGTTCTTCCCCCAGAAAATTACCAATCTTAAGATATATGCCGACGTTTGGATTGAAGTCGAAAGTATGTTGAACGTTCAGGATAGTGCTGCATGCTATCATTGGGGCGTTGGTTTCTATACCTTCTTTATTTCATTTTTCTGTGCAGTGTTGCTCCTGGATTTAGCTATTATATCTCTCCACAATATCCTGTCCTTTGTTGCTCTAACAGAACTTTGTATTTTTGCCAGATAATCTATGTTCTCCCAAGCGTATACACAAGCCCGTTGCGTAGGTCATGCTCGAAACTCTTCTTGCCTTCAACACGTGATATGAGTGTCACATTTTCTAAGCCTATTTTCCTCATTATGTGCTCTAGCAATTTTATCCGTACCTTTCTGAAGCAATGTTTAATTAGCCGTTTTTCTTAAAAAAATCGCCTTTCGTTCATTGTTCAGTTCATGGTTTTACAAGTTTCCTTCTGTAGTACCACATTTCACTTGCCTTGTCTTCGTCAGCAGGAAAATTATCCGACTTTCGCTGATTGATATTACATAAGAGTTCAGTACTGTTGTCTTTGATTCTAACGAAATTATCCTGTGATTTATACCAGTTAGTCATTTATGTGCCATGAGTGATACAAACTCAGGCGATCATGTCTTTCGATACATGACTGAGGAGGCAGATTTTTTTCCGCAGCAGATTGCCATATTTCTACGGTACACCAGTTGCCATCCAAGGCTATAGAATCCGGTTTGTCCTGCTATTTACCCATAGCTGGGCGGAAGAAGAAGAGGATTCGTACCTTTCCTAAGTGAATGTAATGGATTTGACTGGAATTCGAACTCAGCTCTCCGATTCTTCAAACCGAGCAGTATCCATGACTCCATCGCGCCTCCTATGACGAAAAGAGTTAAAATTAGTGTCGGATTTACAGCCGAATAATCACAGCCTATATGTTTGAAAATTCCCATTCCATCTCTGGAGCACTTTATCAAATACGCTATTTCTACATATTTCATACCAAAATGGCGTTTCAACACCAAATTTATATTTAACCTAATGTTATAATAATGTGTAATCCTTAAATATAGTGTTAGCTCTTTAATAATTTCATGTTTTCTCGATACATATTTAAATGTTTCAGTGTACTGACATATTTTATAAAATGGGTTGTTAAGATATGTTCTTATTACTAACATATTTGTGCACGTGTTTCCTTCTATTTACACACAGCTGGGTGGAGAAGAAGAGGAGTCATAGTTTTCCAAAGGGTATTAGTTCATAAGTGCTAATTCACTTGGAATACGACTGGAATTCGAACTCGGCTCTCTGATTCCTCAAACCGAGCAGCCACCCATTATCCCGTCCTGCCTATTAATATAACTTAAAAATCAATCCATCCGATTCGAAAGTCTGCGTTGTTTGGTTCAGCAAATATTCTGCGATATGTGTTATCTTTATGAGGTCATCCGAATTTTTAGGCAAAGCCCATGATGAAATAGCTCCGGTTGAAAATAAAAACCCATGCAGGAGGCGAAGATAATAGTTAAAAGAGTAATAATATACAGATTTAGACCTTGATATAAACAGCAAGATTAAGGAACTAGACCAAGATTGTACATAGGAATACTTGGAAATTAATGAAGGAGACGGAATACAAGATTTAATTATGAAGACAAAAACCCGAAAATAATATTATAGGAGAGTTCTTTTGATACTAGAAAGCGAACTTAATGGTGCCAATACTACACCATATGTCGTGTACCACCGGGACGTTGTAACTGTTGATTTGAATTTTGTATCTAAATTGATTGGACGTATTAATATAAACACATTTAAGATAGGTTAATAATATATATGCGGTGTGGTGTAATTGATAACGGGAAATTGTCGCAATGAGAAATCGGAGAACTGAGTTCAAATTCCACTTGGGTCCGTTACATTTATTACGTGCAAATAACCTTGGGAAAGGTATGAATGCATCTCTTCCATAAAAGCTATGGGTCGTATAGCAGGACAGAATGGGTCTCAGAGTCTTGGTTAGTAAAGAAGTCTACCACAAAAAAAAAGAAAAAAACAAAACAAAACAAAACAAAAAAACAAAAAAACAAAAAAAACAAAAATCCAAAAAAAAACAAAAAACAAAAAAAACAAAAAAAAAACAAAACAAAAAAAAACAAAACAAAAAAAAGCAAAAAAAAAAAAGCGGTAGACTAGTGTGGGAAAAGCTTCTGCCTCGTATCTCTTGAATTGAGAGAGACATGTTCGCTCAACCGTTTTTCACGTAGGGCACTTAACTGACCGGCTAGATCTAGGAATATTTTAACGGATCACAAAATATCATCTTTGACGGTGGATATCATTGTTTCATGTCTGTTTGACCATTCTGAAAATGGTTCATGTAAGCCGAAAGCTTTGGACCAATTTAATAAAAAAATAATACACAAATGTTGAACAATTTTTGTCTTTATTTTCACCAGAAATTAAAGCAAACATTCGAACGGCTCATGATCAGACATAATAGACATTCATTGTCTATTATATTTAATAATATATGCTTAAATAATGATCAGCTACCCAAATAGAATATATATATATATATATATATATATATATATATCTCCAAGTATAGGATTGATGTGTACGGAATAAATTCCAATAACCAACAAATACTATTCTTAAAAGAGTGTTCAATACAGATTAGAGCAAATATAATTATTTATTCGAAAATTATAACATAAATACGTTATAACATCACTACAAAAAATCTGTTTCAACACTTCTGGCGTCTTACACCATCACTTGATAAGACACCAGAAGTGTTGAAACAAATAATATATATGTGTACTGATTTTATAACATATTCATGTTATAATTTTTGAATAAATAATATATATATATATATATATATATATATATATATATATATATATATAGTTCGATATAAGCGTTTGTATATACAAATAATACAAAGTATAATAATAAACTTCAATAAGATGATGATGGATGGATGTGAAGATATTTATATAGATATAAATGAATAGCCGTCTACAGATAAAGATGAAGAGACTGAGTATTAGATAAGAGGCTTTCATCATTTACATGACTTACTGTCGAACTTAGTAAATGTAAATAATTTCAAACAATTCACATGTGCTTGTAGCCTGTGGTTTGTATATCACAAACAAAATTATTTTATCTTTCTGTGTGTGTGTGTGTGTGTGTGTGTATTTTTTTTCTACCTCCGTTAAGGTGGACTATTGTGTTTCCATTTTAATCTTTCTTAATCACTCACTGATTAGGATGTTACGTTTTGCTTTACTTCGTAATATTAATTTCGTTCTACGCTTTTTCATTTCTATTTAAAACAAATTCCAGGTTAGAATTCGCCGACATTTTTAAGTTTTTTTTAGTTTTTGATTTCTAATATTTCTTAGTTCTTTTCTTGGAATTATTTCTGTAATTCCGAGAGACTACAAAAATAAATAAAATAAAATACAATAACGTAGTAAACTCTTAATGGGTTTGAATGTGAGAAGAAAGTTATCTCGCTGAAATACAATGAAAACGTTTGAGAGGCGAAAATAGAAGAATAATTGCATTAAGAACATCCAAGCTAGAAAAAAGCAATTGCGTGATTGCTTGCTGTCAACCGCACAATAATAATAATAAGAGAATGAAAGAAAAAGAACCATAATGTGATTACTTTTTGCACCAATTCGAAGAATATGAAAAAAAAAAAAAAAGAATGAGAAACACCAATATCGAGATTGTGTGTTTTTTTTTCGACAATCAAATAACAATAATATTAATAATAGTGACGGTAAATGACCGGACAAATCGAGACAAGAACATTTTAAGTATCTCTAAGAAAAATGCAACAGAAAAGCAATTTTTAGGTTGAGCATGAACTCATTCAATTTATGTGCCTTCCAAATTATGTTGATGATTTATTCCGTTTTTGGAAGCATCGTTAGCGATACATTTGCCGCCGGCGACGAGACAAGTAAATAACAACAGGCCGATTTACAATCACATATTGCTTGCAAGACAGTCGATCATAGTCTATGCAGGATTTCAACATACCTCTCTTTCTTTGTTGCTACCTGTTTATCTACAGATGCATCTATCCATCTCTAAAGACAAACACACACATTATATATATATATATATATATATATATATATATATATATATATATATGGTGAACCTAGGTCCACGAATTTCATTGGTTTCTGAAGGCCGTTCGTAACCCGAAATTTTCATAAACGTAACTATTTTTCCAATACGAATCAATGTAAAGAAAAAAATGGCACAATACGATAAAATTGGAAAAGCAAAGCACGCCATAACACACGACCTTATACAACACGGCGGTCAACTCAGAATTTATTCCGTTAGGGTTAATTCTGTTCGGCAATGTTGTTAGTGAGCCGAAATTTTGTTCGCTAATAGAGACATTTTCAACTCTAATAACTGTTCGAAAACAGGCATGTGAGACATTCGAGAACCAAGGTTGCACTATATATATATATATATATATATATATATATATATATATATATATATATATATATATATATCGTATTTGAATAAAGAGTCCCCACTTTTTATTTAGTAAACAATTCGTATTACGTCTATCAGCCTGTACATTGAAAAAAATCAGATTTCATTGAATGCTTTCCAGAGATTTTTCGTTTGGATCGGAAAGAACAGTTTGATTCAAAACGTTTTCCTTGATATTTATGTGCTGAAGTGCTCAATAGAACGTGAGTAAATATAAACTTGAGATCAACATTAACTAGCGAGAGTTTGTTTCATGCTTCAACGCAATCTCCATGTCATGTTTGTTTGTGGAAATTGAATGTATATCCTGGTCAAGTTTTCAGTTACCCAAAATAGGCATTAACCAGCATATATAAATAGTCCACATATCACAAGACACACATGGTCTGAAGACTGTGTTCAAGAATGAATGTGTGAATATCCATATTCAGAGACTATTTCTTTTCTTTTTTCAGTAAAAGAGAGAACCATATATATATATATATATATATATATATATATATATATATATATATATATATATATATATGAAGTCCAGCATCTAATATTCAAGTAATATCTCCTCAATTTTTCAAATGCGTACATGTTTCCTTTTGGAACCCGTACAAGAACTCTCATATGTACAATAGATATTGGCAATTTTCTAAAATCATATATATCAAATGTAGGCTTTCTATTTTCCCGTTAATATTATGTGTGCGCCTGTGAATGAATATATATATATATATATATATATATATATATATATATATATATATATATATCGTGGAATAGAGATTGAGCGTACTGGTCTTGTTCAAATTGTGGATCACGCTAGATAAAACACTCTCTCACAGAAACTGTAACTAATCTCTGCTCAGCGTAGTTGTGGTATAAACCACAGATCCACAATCGAGTTCTATGGATGTTGAGCAAACAAAAAAAAATGCCTGACCGAGCGTCCGCAATAGGGATTAGCTAGACGCCCTAGTAGAGAGCTATCCTGGAATACAGAGTGACCAGCTATTATATATATATATATATATATATATATATATATATATATATATATATATATATATATATATATATATATATATGAGTTTGTTTATGTGTATATGTATGAGTGTAATTCGAGAAGTTGCTTTTAAGTCTGAACACTTTGCTTGTATGGATAATGGAGAAAAGGAATTTTGCAGTTCGCTGAAACTTAAAAGCTCAGAAGGTTTCACGGTGATGAATAAATTGAAGCAAAGCAATTAAGGATTGTACTAACACATTCGGAGAAGATTAGGGCGAAATGTTTTGTATAGCAGCACTTTCTCATTTGAGAAGCATTATTCTATCCTCTAACATATATATTCTCTGATTTATATTTTTTATACATCTTACTATGAAAATATTGTACAAACGAAGATTGCCGCCACACATGGTCTGGTGATCCAGCTATTTAGATTGGTTCTCACGTTATACCATATTTAGAAAACATCGATGTTTTAATTTTGACAGTTTGTTCTCTTCTGTTTGGACTGTAAGTTTAATAACAGAGTCTTGTCTTTATCTTAAACAAGCATTTGGAGACTTCTAACTCGTGTCTTTCTTATTTCCATATAATCGAAACAATGTGCAATTCCGATATTCATACTGCTCAAAACATATCGATTTTCCGAGATATCAGATCATTGATTTTGTGTTTTAAAACTTTCTTTAACTTTCCAAGGCTACAAATAGTACGATGAGATTAACACTTCTGACTGGCAAACTTCCAATATCGGACGTTTAGTTTCGGTCTTCGTTTTTCTTACCCTTCCATTTCATCTGATTTTACAAATAATATTTTCCTCATTATTATCATCTTAATTGGACTATGGTAATTAAGAAATTGATCTTGTGCGACGGTGAAAAAAATATTTTAAAAAGAAGCAGCACAATCCCCCCCCGAAAAAAATGTGTGAAGCTGCCCGCCTTCAGGGGAGGTAAAATATAAAAATTTACAAAACTGAAAATCATCAATTGGTAACCAACATCTATCGATTCTTTCTCAAATCACGTAATATTAATTAAAAAAATAATTTAAGACTCCATATTGGAATTTCGTTTCGTCAAACAAAAACTCAGTGGAGTGAGTGAGTGAGTGAGGTGAGAGAGAGAGAGAGAGAGAGAGAATGATAAAGTGGGTAAGTGGGAGAGTGAGTGGGAGAGAGAGGGTAATTGAGAGAGTGAGTGGAGGGTTAAATGGGAGAATGAGTGGGGGGTGTAGTGAGAGAGTAGGAAGTGGCCGGGCGTCCCAAATAGAGTGAACACAAATTGTGGCAGACACCTTGTCGAAAACTATTTCCGGTAATGACTAGCAGGTAACGTTATTTTGGCGTTGCCTGAGGCGAGATTTTGGGCGAGATTTGGACATGGGTGATTGCGTGTGTCACCTGGCCAACGATCTATTTTCGTGCGCAGCGCGATTGAAATCAACAAAAGAATCACTTAGATTATTCGCGCATGCGCGTCAATTTCGCCTCATTTTTCCTAATTATGATGTTCTTCTTTGCCATCAGCTTCACCCTCTCTTCATCATCATCTTCTCAACGGAAAATAATTTACATCATATTCTAACACATGCATGCTCTAACTGAGACGCCTGAAGAGACAATTCTTGTGAATATTCTCAATTTTAAAATAATAATGCATAAATTGGAAAGTCATATATACAGAATATGCACTTTACATCTTAATTTTACTATACACCGATTTATTCGAACAGGTTTTCTGTTTTGGTTTGGTTTGTCTTACGGCATATCAAACACAATAGATTATTTAATGCTGACTAGATTATATTGCTGGTAATAATTTTTCTTTAAAATTCATTGCTGTTATTAAAACCTATTTTTACACTTGTAGTATTTTGACCCCAGTTTGGGGGTTAACTATTTGCCCATAGCTGGGACCCTAACACACAAAAAAAAATATTTTAAAAAGGGGCAGTGTAGACCTGGGAACACCAGGACGCACTGGGGTTCAGGATTTCGTTGTTATTATTACCATTATTACCACATTTTGCCTATTCTTTTATCATGTCGGGTACGTACCGATTTTAAAATTTATGCATAAATTTCTGACACTAAGAAAATTCATAATTTTGAATCGTTAAATTTTTCAGCTTAACAACATTAACAAAATATTGCGCGAATCATAAATATTATGGGCTTCTATATTACTAAAGCAACGTTTAAACACATGAGAGCGTCATCTTCCCCTTTTTCATTCCTTATTGTTCTATGTCTCATTCGTTCTCATTCGCATTGAAACCAGGCAGTGCTTCTCTTATGCATTTTCTGTCTTTCAATTCAATCAAAACGGAATATTTCATTATTTATGAGGTATTAGTAGAGCGTTTCTTTTTTTTCTACCTGTCTTCATTTCTTTTTTCTTACGGCAACCAAACAGAATCTTCGATAGGATTTTCTGCCTAACTGAATATTCTATTATTTTATGAGGTATTGGCAGGTTGTAATGTAGCTGCTAAGAAACCCAGGAGGAGGAGGAATAATAACAATAACAACAAAAATAACGATAATAATAATAATAATAAGCATCATCACTTAGATTATCAATCGTAAAAAGATTATATACGCTTGCCTCTGTGCTTCTGACAAAGGTCAGTGTATTATTTGTTCTCTCTAACTCCGTTCAAAATGTTGGTTCTCGTCACATCTGACTACATTCAGTGTCATTTCTGTCAATCTGGGAAAGCGTTACACACATGCAAGCTAGAAGACAAACACACACACACATAGATAGCCACACACATACATAATATGCATCGATTGTATATTTCTAACATTTCTCTACGACAAAGGACACTAGAAAATCGAGGAAAGAGTAATTATATAATAAATTAAAGTTTGAGAACTTAACTAAAGAAAAACTATTGAAGGGAAAGATGATAAAAAAATCATAAAAAACAGTCTTACTCTCATGAATTTTATTATTTTAAATTGGTTTTAAAATAGATAAACCTTTAAGTTTACACACACACACACACAATATATATATATATATATATATATATATATATATATATATATATATATATATATATATATATATATTTTGGTTGGATAGATGTGAGTTTGTGACCCTGGGTTTCACGCTTTAGCGATCGTCAGACAAACTGATCAATGTTTTAAAAATTGGAGCCCATGTAGATTGCGTGTATTGGTGTTATTGTGGAAGTGGTGGGGGAAATTTCGTCGTTTTGTCATTCATCGTACTAACGCAAACATCGATATATGCAGACACATATACATACTTGGTCGTCCGTCGGAACTCATACATATATAAACGTATGTGGGCAGTTTCGGCTATGACACATGTATGCATACAGGTGGTGTTATGTCTATACATACGCATTTGTATGTTGAAATGTTGAAATTTAAACATTGGAAGTGTGGCGGAAATGTCACGTTAGTGTCTCGTGACTGTATACATGTCATATTATGTATATATTTTTTACATACATAATATATAAATAATTATACATATATATATTTATTTATATGTATATACACTTTTCACACATATATATATATATATATATATATATATATATATATATATATATATATATATAATTTTTAAAGCCTATATTAGGTGTGACACAAGGCAGAAATTATGAGACACACACAGTGAGGTTCGAAATCACTACTCATTAGTAACTGTTTTAGCAAGTCAAGCTTAAAGACACTACACCGCCTTGGGTGCCATATATATATATATATATATATATATATATATATATATATATATATATATAATCATTTCAGCTCCAAGCAAGGCATGCTCTGGCAGCAGAAGTTACAGAAATATTCAAATATGGACGAGTGGTTGACTTATAAATATATAAGATAAATTCTGGTGGGAGAAATACTGTCTAACATGAAATGCACGCACACATGTATGTGTGTATGTGAATGTGTGTACAGACATACAGACAGTGTCACACGTTAATTTTGAAAACTATATATATATATATATATATATATATATATATATATATATATATATATGTGTGTGTGTGTGTACTGCTATACAGACAGCGACACAAAACTACAATCACAATCTCGCTTCCACCATTTGTTAATACGGTGATATACTGTTTCTGCAACTTTGGGAAAAATATATATCGAAATGAGCGAGACACATATTATGCAGGTAGGTAGATACACATATTCCATATATAGATAATTACAATAATAACAAAAAATTGCCTTGATACTACACAAGACATGCATCTTATATCTCCCAATTATAATGGATTTGGAAATGTTAGAATTTACGCTTTTTTTTCTCGCTGAATGAAAAAGTGATACAGATAATATCAAGTTAAATACCACACAGTTGTTGGTCTTTTCCCATAAGAACTTGAACATGTCCCATAAAGACGGATATAATGGATATCTCTGTTTAGTGCCGGTAGTTGAGGGTGTCATCAAGGCCTGCTGTCTAGCGGGTTTGATTTTAAATTTCGAGTATAAGAGAACTAAGATGACCTAAGAGTAACATGTAGATACTTGGAAACATACTCAGTCGCAGAACTTTTAAGCTATGTTACTCAGTGAATGTATTACTAAGTGGATTCCACTTGCAAGGATATACCCATCTTTTATGTAAACCGTCTTTGCAAATGGCGCATAATCAAGAGATTTGGTGATGGGTTTATTGGGTTCTGTTTAATTGCACCCCAGCGTCACATTTTTGGAGAGTTTAATTTGCCTTTACTGCTTATCAAGCTTTCACAATTTATTTACTGCTAGAAAATAATTTTAGGTTATCGGAATATTTTACAGATTGTAATGATTTATGGATACAACTACTAATTAACATAGCCGGGGAGAAAGTATCGAAAGTGTATTTGTGCGTAAGTGATTAAAAGAAACCCGACTGGAATTTGAACTCGCCTCTCTAATTTTAAATTTCCGAGGCGTTATCCTTTATACCACCAACATATGCAAGCTTTTAACACCTGAAATTCCCAAGCGGTCACTGATCAGGCTCAATGTTGCTTAAATTCGGGAGTCGTACAAGAAACTGGGTGTTTCAACATATGTCCGTAAGCCATGAAACATTTTTGAATTACATCTTTCGCACTCAGTACTAATACTACTAACATATTTAGTAAGCATGTACCTTAAATATTAGAAAACTTTTTTTAGCAATACAGTGAGGACCGAAATCATTTGAATGATATTATCCATAGAAACAAAATTTGTAACTCTTACAAAACATTAAAACGCTTTTGTAAATTCTCCTTTACCCAGCACAGTGACATAGTAATTGAGATCTAGTTTGGCGCAAGGATACTAGAGTTACTAATTGACTAGAAATAAGATAGATTTAGGAAATTAAAGTTATCTTAACGATGATTTTGTTGATCTATTGCGCCAGGGCGTGTCCGAAAATAAGATAATTGTAACAAGGGCTACTCTGATGTTATAGCAATTCTCATAGGACGTTTGACTTATTTAATAATGTTAGTTTCATGAAACGTTCGACTTGAGTTCAGGCCAAATAGTACTTATTTGGAAGTCGCCCATGTCCTTCACGGACTCTGCACACAGTTTGGATGAACAGACATATAAATAACGATAAAAGCCAATATAATGCTCTACAGCCATAAGTATTGCTAGCACAGGAATCGCTACCTTTGCGGCTGTAAAGTCAATTACGTGGTACAAAATTGGAAATGACTTAAGAGAGACCAGAGATCACACTTGAATGAAATTTGGAACGATAGACATTAAACCGATAGTGTAAGTGCTTGCAGTGAGACACATCATATATATATATATATATATATATATATGTATTACACACATATACATATATATATTATGAGGGAGGGAGAAATTTAGAACTATATTACGTGGATATCTATATTTTACAATTGATATTACATTTGAGCAAGGCAAATATAATGAACCAAAATTTAGAACGAATGTCTGAATATTTAAAAAGAAAACTAATTAACGTTTTCAACAATGTATCCTGAGAGGAAATACTTTTTAATGTCCGACTAGGGAAACACGTCTACGTTTATAGACGAAGTAAGTAACCTGGTCATGTGATTTCAGTATACGTACATGGGATGTCAAGAAAAGCAAGCAACAAGCATCGGAATATTCTCCTTATCTCAGACATCCAATGTGTTTTCCAGTGTTCTTCAATGATTTGAAACGAAACAAATATCCAATGTTCATAGCTGTGAAATGATAGAACCGAATCCCTAGTTCGAATTAGTTCGTTTGCACTCGCTATTTCTCTTCAACCTAACAAAACAAGAATTCAAAATTACATCCCTTAAAAATCTACTTTCGAATGAAGCCAATATCAAACATTTATAATTCCTATTCAAAATATTTTAAAAGAAGTTTAGCGTCTTTAATCCAATTTAAAATGTGAAACTTCCTCTCTTGCTCGAAATATATCGCTTCTGTTCTACGTTCCAATTCCTTTGTCAATGTGAATGAAGCAAGAATTCCTATTTTCAATCATAGAATATTATACTGCATACATTCAATGAATGTATTTTAGGCTTACTGGATGCACCTTACGGTTTGCAGTATTTTTATGCATATAAGGATATTTATGGATTTAAAAACATTTATAAAATTGCCAATGATACTTTCTAACATATGGTCTCCCAGCAGCCACTCTCTTGAGCTACTTAATGTAGGCCTCTGTGTTGAGTCTGAGGCGAATAGAATGATCAATGGAGCCACAACGTCGACATCATTAGCGATCATTCCAAACACCATGATGCTGACTGGATATATCATCCAACGCTTTCCGAATCCTCTGCACTGGCTTCAGATTGACAACCAAACACTCTGAAGTGTTCGTATTGGAGCTTTTGGCGGATTGACTTGCATCAAGGTGCTGTTTTTCCCAGAGACGGTGACAATTTACCGTACTATAAGGTGCAGTTAACATATTAAAAAACAAATCATATGCGTGAAATAAAACAGCTAAAACAGAGACAATTTACCCATCACACACTGTATACATATGAACATTTCACCCCCCGCCAAAAAAAAAAAAAAAAAAAAGCAATAAAGACACTACGTCGCAAAATGTCGGTGATTATGAGAGAATACGAGAAAAAAAAAGATAGCATTATTAAGGAGAAAGATATGGATATTTTTGCATTTAAATTACTGAAGATAAAAGTAGACTGGAAAGAAAGAAATCGGAAAAAGAGTTCCCGAAACGATAAGTGCGAATGAATCTGTTAGCATAGAACTTACATTTAGCCATTTCAACTGTGAAATTATGACAAACAACATCGAATGCAGTACTGCGCTTAAATTTAGAAAACTTAGCTAACAAAGAGCAAAATTATATATATATATATATATATATATATATATATATATATATATATATATATATATATATATATATATATATATATATATATATATATATATATAAAATTCATCAACAGAATGCAGAAATCTCTGGACAGCCGTTCCGCCCTATTGTCCGGCTCATCAGTAGTGCGTCTTTTACTGGGAATCAAACCCAGATAATTACGAAATGATACACGCGTCATACCCGCTAGACCAACGGGTCTCGGTGACCAAGTCACGATATAGCGACTGACCTTCATAAATACCGTTCTGTCACTTATGCAAGTCTACTTATACCAATGGACTGTGCCGCCATGAATCACGTCTTCTATCCCCAAGTCTCTCCAGAGCATCAGAAGCCGGTTCAAGCAAAGACATATATAGAGAGAGAACTTATTAGTGAGATTTGAATAATCATAAGTAATTAATTTCTATATCTAATTTCTATATTATAATTTCTTTATATGTGTGCATGTATATATATATATATATATATATATATATATATATATATGTGTGTATGTATATATATATATATATATATATATATATATATGGTAATTTTGAACTCATCTTCATAATCTCGGACATTTATTTTTATTTTTCATTATTACGAAAACAAATTTTAAAAACTTCTAATACATGAGACTTTTTCCCCCGATCAATTTCCTGAGACACATTTGCTTTTGAATACGCAAACACTGTGAAATTAAGATGCAACCAGTTATTTTCGGTTAAATACGACAAGTCAAGTATATTTTTTAAAAATAAAAAAAGACAAAAACAAAAAAAAACAAACGAATAATAGAAAAACCATTCCATACGAATGACTCTTTGATATAAACTCCAATTTCTTTTGGTTTGTGGTGGTGATGTTGTTTTCTTTGGTTGATTGGTCTATATGCTTTGCATGAAAGTCACAGACTTCAGATCAGTCATCCTTGTCTAGTATCTATTCGGCATTAGCTAATTCTGTGGATAGATTGGCCCAAATCCAGAAGCAGTTCGCGAGAACGAGATAAACTAGTCATTTAAAACTACCAGTTTGTGACTGCTAACAAAGTGGAACGTCGAAAACATAAAACGGCCCGTGCGCATGCGCATTCAAAGGGAGACAAAAGCGAGAGACAGATCAGTGAAGGAAAAGTATGTACAAATTTTTCATCTGATTTTCGCTTCTGATGAAATCCTTCCCGCATAGGAATGAATGCGTAAAGTTTTTGATGCGTGCAAACAGATTTTTTTTTCTTCTTTTGGTCTTGCACACCGAACATTATCGTGTATGCAGAAATGCCCATCCAGGCATATATAAGCGATAAAAGTTTCGCTCGTAGTAAAACCTCTGCAAAAAGTGATACACATTAACGTCTCTAACAATCAGAGACTTGCTGTATTTGGAAGCCAAGATTAATTCGTGTGTAACAAGGAAGGCAAAGCTCAGTTGCGTAGAATATACTTGTATAGAATATACTAGATATTTTATATCTGTCTACATTTCTGAGATGGGGTATTATGTAAGGATATTTGGACTGATTGTTATCTTTGTCACCATTTTTTATTATGAACGTTTCATGCCGTTGTACGCTCCGGCCTTCTTTAAAAAATATTGGAATGTCGAACTGAAATAAAGCGTTCAATTCGACATTCCAACCAATGAAGAAGGCCGGAGCGTACAAAGGCCGAAACGTTGTAATAAAAATGGCGACAAAGATGAGAACAATAGTCCGAATAATGTAAATAATGTAGATATTTTATATCTTCAACCGTGTTTAATCTATTTGCGGTGTAGAATTAATTTCAACTTCACTGACCGTGACTCGAATAAATCTGAAATTTTACTGTCGATAAGTCTTAAACGGTAGATTTTAGCCAGAATTCTTCGTTATATTCGAATTAAACATGTATTTTTACATCTAAATGGAACTATTCAAGTAATTTTTATTAGAAATTGAGCGCGAGGCTTGAACTGCATTTTACCCTCGAGTTGAAATTAGTTCTGTCACCATCTCTTTAGGTGGTGTCCAAATTTCCACTCTCTAAGATCACATCCGTCATATTTATTTAAAAAAAAAAATGTCATTTTATTTAACAACGGCGTCGGCTATGACTCTCCTCAGATTTACTTACTTTTTTTTTACATTATTCGAACTGTTATTCTCATCTTTATTGACATATTCTCAACGTTTCGGCTGTTGCACGCCCAGGCCTTCTTGAAGTTATTGGGATTTCGAACGGAACTCTTTATTTCGTCGACCGGGGTAGATTGTTCAAGTTCCACGTGCCACGCCTCTTCTGGATGTCTCAGTTTTAACTCAACTCTCCAAGTTTTCGTTTACCACTGCTATGGCCTGGTAATGAACTCAGGACACTTTGGAACAATCGCCGGATCTAACCAACATCTTTATCCCCTGGGCCATGTGTCCTTGAGGAGAAAAAAGCCGGAGCGTACAACGGCCGAAAAGTTGTAAGTATTGCAATGAAGATGAGAATAACAGTCCGAATAATATAAACGATCTAAGTAATAATTATACCTCATCTCAGAGATATAAACAGATTCTAAAGAAGATCGAGGTATAAAACGACCAAAACGTTGTGAACATGGCAATGAAGATGAGGATAATCTGAATAAACTTAAAAAATGGAAGTAATCATAATACCTCATCTCAGAGATATAGTTACTTTCTTTAATATCTAAGAAATTAATATCTAATAATTATCAAGGCTTTCTACAGAAAGTTACAAGACTGTTTTTCATTGTCCATGACACGATTTGTAGATTGAGGGATGTCCTTCTCTTCGTCTGGTTGACATCCAGGGCTAGAGAGCCCTATTTCTTCCTCTATTTAACTCGTAACTGGAGGTAGGAGATAGGTATACAAGCCGAGTGTAGATAAACGCCTTTTGCAAATTATAAATAGTTTTCACAAACCTCTCATGTTGATATATTGAATATGCAGACGACTTAGCTTTCACTGCTCTCGCCATTATAACACTCACACTTCTGCATCAGCTAAAATATGCTGCTGATTATGTTGGACTATGTCACTGACTCTAAAACTGAATTCATAGGCAAGTTCCGATGCAATCTGTCTAAGACGAATCAATACAATCTGTCGAATCATTTACATACATAGGAAGCGAAATAAATTCTTCTGAAAAGGAAATGAATATTTGAATAGCCAAAGACTCGAGAGTGGCTTGAAAGTTTCTCCGTTTGATGTTGTCTGGTAGATCAGATTTCCAGGTTATATCTACTTTATTCATGGCGGATATATCAGTCGACCTCAAACAAAGATACTCTCGTGCCAGTGTAGAGGTGGTTTTAATGTATGGTCTCACTGGTAGAACATTAACTAAAACCCTAGTATCTAAGCATGATGAAACCTACACTCTGATTTTGAGAGCTAAATTAAATCTCTTGGAGACAACTTCAAACTTAACCGCAGCTCTGTGGGCCAAATTCTTGATATTTCTATAATCTTACGCGAACGCTGGACAGTGTTGGCGAGTAAAACAAGAAATTGCGAGTGATCTACTGTTTTGGACATCTAGTCATGGAAGAATATGAGTAGGTTGCTCTGCAAATACCTTCATCGGCTGTTATGTCCTGTGACAAAATATGCCACCGTAATGACCTTTAAGACCGCGATAATGAATGTCCGAGCGAGCTCTACAGAATAACTAAGTCATATAGAAGTGTTCAAGTTGCGGAAGTCTATGTTCACATAAATATCGCCAACAATATAATTAAACCGAGCGTTGAAAACACAGTGCCTAGATATTAATTTTATTTAAATCTTTTCGTCACTGTTTAAGTTCACATCCTATCTCACATATACTTATTCTTTCTCTTTCGATTCTATGTTTCGTACATCAACCTTGTGTGTGATATATATATATATATATATATATATATATATATATATATATATATATATATATCAAGTATTTCACCCCAAAGCAAGGTTTGTTTCCATTAGAATGCAAAAGGTTACAGAGGATTTGGAGCGAGAGCAGATAGAAGTGATAGAAGAAAGGATAGGGAGAAGGATCGTGGATAGATCAAGTCAATTGGAGACGTCGATTGACATTACATTTGAATAGTTGGAGATTCTAGCTATCAGGGAAACAGGAAAATGAAAGGGAGTTCCACAGGCGAGAGGTGCGAGATATGAAACCATTGGAGTAGTGGAGACGGCTACATTTAACAGTTTCAACAGTGAAAGGGTTAAAATGGGATGCCAGCCTCGTAGCCATGGCGACTAGGAACCAGAGAAAGCAGCTCATCGGAGCAATTAGCATAAAGGCATTTGTAAAAAAAAAGACAGATAGAGGCTACGGCACGTCTGTGAGAGAGCGACTGCAGACGAGATGCCAGATCTGGGCCAATTACATTGCATATCCGTCTCTGGATCTTATCAAGGACCCCGAGGCAAACAGAAGGGCTCCAGATCATATATGTGTGACGTCGTCCCCCTGTCGCAGCGTCGACTGTGTCGTTCGATCCCGGTCGCGGCGCCAATTGTGACGTCACGTGCTCCCCAGGCTCTGATATCCTGGTCACGGACAGCACCAACTGTGACGTCTTTGCCGCGGCGTCAGCTGTTCGCTCCTCGCTGCTCCAAACGTAACGTTCTAACCCTTTGGTTAGATTGATACCAGCCTCGCCGTTCCCAACCCGCTTCCAACGCCTGGTTACCAGGGTAACTGCACTGATCTCCAGTCTGCCTACCCACGTTGTGAAGTGATCTTAGACAGACGAGATCAAACAGGGGTTGGAGCCGTAATGCGAGTTGAGTCTAACGGGAGTGATAACACACAATTATGTATAAAAGAAAATAAAATAAAAACTCACAAGGTCCAACGTATCAAAGAAAAAAGGTAACAAACTTTTTATGTCTAACTGCTCGGTACATAGGACTATGTCTACTTCCCGACCCGTTCTGTGGATTGTGGCACGACGCTTTTACTAGGCAACTTTAAGGCTTCCAGTTGTCTGCTCTCTAAGAAATTTGTGTTTTGGTGTGTCTTTGGACGAAAGTCGAAAAAAACTTATTTCTGTGGTCTGATTCTAAGTCGCTCTTCAAACTACTTGTTCTTGGTTGAAGAAGAGTCCAGAAGTGTGCGTGAATCTTGGTCAGCTATCTTGACGCGGTTTCAACACTGGGCGCTCATCTCTGCTTGTCGTCCACGGCTGAACTCTTTCGCCGTCCGCGGCTCAACTCAAACTTCTTCTCTTCAGAGTCTGAATTACTGGTCACTCATCTCCGCCGTCGGTGCGCGAGCTAACTTTTTCTCTTCGGCTTGGGTCGAACGAACTTCTTCACTTGGGCCAAACGAACTGGCCTCTCTTCCCGCAAAGGGCGAATGAACCTGGCGCGCCGTCCGCGGCTCAAACTCAAACTGATTTCTGTCGGTTGGGGTTTCGCTTTTATTGACGCAGTCAAAACTGGGGTGGGTCTGTCGGCGCCAGGGGTATCTTCGAAGGTCCGATAATAAAAATCTTTATTATCTGAAAAAAAAAAAATTTCAGCGACATCATCTTGTGTGGCTTTTTCCAATTCTGGAGACTGTCTGGGTTTTCGTATTAATGGTTTGCCTTCATATCCTTAGATACACTTCCCCACCCACTTAGACCTTTACTATCACTCCAATGACACACTTTCCACTTGTTACTTATCAATATTTTTTCATTGTCCCTAAACTTCGTTTCTTCTTTTCCTCTTGGGGACAAACCAATTGATAACAACTTCCATTTTTTCGTGGATTCCGCGGAAATCGGTTAGCTGTTTGACCCGGATATTTTTTCGACACCTGTTATCTGTCAGCCGTGCGTGTGTGTGCTCGCCTATGACCTGTTTTCGTATTATTTTTTTCTTTTCTTTCTTCTTCTTTTTCTCTTTCCTTCTCCAGATCGCTTGAATGTAAAGAAAGAATTATTCTTAAAACCCAAAATATTTGTCGGCCCTAAATAATTATTAAATGGTTGGTAAACCGTAAAAAAACAAATCATATATCTATGAATATTTCTTTCAAATCGTCAGGATGCATGGTGCCACATATGGGCAGCAGTATATATATATGAGAGAGAGAGTGGGGGAGTTTATAGTTTTTCCAAAGAAAGAAAAATGTATATTTAAAACAACGGGAGAAAGCGCAAACGTTTTTGGTTATAATGTGGATTTATATATATATATATATATATATATAAGGGGATACGTTTTCCTCATGTTCTTTTTATTGCCTCATTGGTTGTTTTCTTTCGTCAGACATTAAAAGTACATAAGAAAAACCTTTTAAAATTTATTCCTCACAAGAAAGTTTAAAATAAAGACTAAAATATAATATAAATACTAGATCAAATCAACATTATAACCAAAAACGTTTGCGCTTATTCTCTTTGATATATATATATATATATAAATCAATAATACTAAAAATGCACGAACACATTATAATACAAGAACCAATATTGAATGAAACATATTTCTTTGTATGGAATCGTATATGGAAACGTGTATATAAATGAACACGTATAAATGCATGACACAAACTTCTTCGTTTGACGGTTGTAGATATCCTGACTTTCGACTGACTGAAATTCTAATCTCAACAATCGTAAAATGCGGGAATTTAACAAAACCCACCTGGTTTAAGAACCATGACTGACAACTCATGACGATGAGTGTAACAATCGAAAGTACTTGAATGTAATACAAAAGTGAACTTTGAGCACTACCTTGATAGATTGAGATATTCATGATTAACTCAGCCTACACTAAATCTATCAGATTGCCTCACCAAATCACATGGTCCTAAAAGAGGCAATTTCCTTTTGTGTTATGTCCCCCATCTGTTACTCCTACTGGTCAAAGCCTGCACGTGACAGAAATAGGGGAAAATAAAAACTTTCTCTCATTAAGTTAGATTCTCCTATACTCACACAAACAACGATTCTAGGATTTCAATTGAAAACCAGATGTGGCGTAAGCCACTTTTAAGACCCCAGTTTGCAGCCCCTAACAAAAAACAAAGCCCAAGCATTACGCATATTTTTTCGTTTGTTTTTTTTTTTTTTTTTTACAAAGAAGATGTACAATTCTACCTATTGTGACGCTAAAAATGGACTGTTATATGTTTTAAGTCACTTAAATAATAGGAAAAAAATACAATAATAATTTAAATATGGTCTATCGAAAAATACCTGAATCGAGGGAGTTCTCAGCGAATAATTTGTACATATGTTCTTCAGAAAAACGCGAATATTTGGGGTTTCCGCGAATAACAATTACATATGTTCCGAAGAAAAATCCGAGAATGTGTGAAACCACGAATGCTGAAACGAGAATATTCTGGGGCTCACTGTATTTAGTTTTGCTTTGACAATTTCATTTCTATTGTTCCATTGTTCTCTTACCTTTTTTTTTAATTTTATTTGAATGACACGTTCCAAATAATCATTACTCGATAGTATTTTTCTCTTTAAAAATATTTCTCCGTCTTTAACAGTTTCTAAAATCCAGAAGCTCATAATATTACTTGCAGGGAGAGAAGGCCTGTAACGAATACAAAATTTTACTATGTATTCAGGCAGAACGATTCACTGATCTTCCTCCAATAATCCATTCATCCAGTTATGAATCTATTGCTTCCTGAATGGTTCCAATTACACCAGCTCTTATTAGATAACTCCATGCTTTACATTTGATCATTTCACGAGAATGTTTAATTTTTTTTTCTTTAAAACTATTCATTGGTTTCATTTATTCACTTCGCGATCCACTGGAACACTCATGCATACGATCAGTTGTGCCTGCTTTCGATTAATTTCGACTATGAAATCAAATCCTATCGCTTGAATTGATTATTAATAGCAAACAAACGTTAAAATACGAATCGTGCTAATAGTAAATATGATCTCATCCAGATATTTCGAATTTACAAAGTACATGAAGTGTTTGAAATGCTGTAAAATGATGCAGAGCATGACAAGTATAAACCAAATATGATCATAGAATACTAAAAAATATGTTGTTTTTTTCGACATTCCACAAATGTTATTGAGTGCAGCAATCCTATTAGGAAGTCAAGGGAGAAGAGCAGTCGAAACTTTGTAAGACCGTGACAACTGATCTTTTCCGAAGAAATCAATGCCACGTAATAAACCTTATCTAAGAAATCCATATCAAATAATAAACCGAATCCAATAAATCCATGCCAAATAAGCCTAATCCAAGACATCCATGCTAGATAATAAACCCAGTCCAAGATATCCATGCTAGATAATAAACCCAGTCCAAGAAATCCATCCTAAATAATGAACCTAATCTAAGAAATCCATGCTAAATAATGAACCTAATCCAATAAATGCATGCCAAATAATAAACCTAATCCAATAAATGCATGCCAAATACAGAACTTAATCCAAGAAATCGATGCAAAATAATGAACCTAATCCAAGAAATCCATGCTAAATAATAAACCTAATCCAAGAAATTGAGATCTACGAGTTTGAAGGGATTAAAGTAATTATATTCCCCGCATAAAAACTCTTTCTACAAAGTCCGAGTTTTCAAAATGTTTCCACTCATTTCAATAATACAAATAGAGAAAGTATGTGAAATGTACCGAACTCTATTACTCTTTAATAAAACGGTCATATTAAAATATTTGTAACACACATGCAAACACAAACGTACAGATAACAAACAAACAGCTTGGAATGATCAGGTTTAATAAAATAAAGTTACAGTAAGGACGTGAAACAACCTGTTCCCCAACTTGTGTTGAAAGCCGTTTGTAAGGAAGTTTATCCTCCGCGTATATATTAGCTCAGTAATATATCATTAGGAGCGCCAGTGTGAAACTGAATACTTAAGGAGAACACATCAACAATTGGAGACTCGAATTGATCAGCACGTGCCGTTTGGAAACGTCGGGGCAGGTGGGATAATTTACATAAGATGGTGAACATGTTTGGTTCAGCGATTGTTGAACGTCTAATTAATAGTCCGGGTTGCGCAATGTCATTTACCTGTTATTCCTTTACAATAATCAGAAAGGCGGACTCTGATTTTCACTTTGAAATATTAAATCCGATATACGTTGGAAACACAAAATTTTCTTTCTAGAAAAAGAACGATTGGTTGTTTGGCCATTATATAATAAGAAACGAACTTTTTCTCCTGTTCTGCTGATTATATGGGTCATCATATATATATAATTATTAATAGAAATCTTTTAAGTATTCGAAACTATACTCGCCCGGCCTTCCCCTGACGATACGCTTAGGTGAAACCTTGTAGATTTATCTGGTTCTCTAGGTTTAACTATATATATATATATATATATATATATATATATATATATATATATATATATAATCTTCTGTATGGCTTATACTGTGTTTTGTCATGGTTATTTTTACACGTTTATTGTAAGGATAGAAACTGATTATATCTTTACTCTCTCTCTCTATATATATATATCCTCTTCATGGTGGATTTATTTTATTGTACTTACCCTTCCTCCGGCCTTTTTGTTTGTTTCTACTTAAGTTTATCTTTGTATGTGTGCGTGACACATGTAAAAATGTCCGTTTTTTTTTCAGTAATAATAAAATAAAGAAAGAAAAAAGAGAGGACATGTTTTGTTCTGCAGTTAATTGATCTGGTATAATTAGAGCCGAGTAACATATTGTCAGACAATATGTCTGCCTAACATCTGACTGTCTGTCAGTTCCATCTATTACGTCAAAACTGGCAGGATAAACCGCTTGAAAATAGCTGAACAGTGAATCACAGAATTAGGAATTGTTTTACTGTTTTAAGGAAAAATAATAAAAGAAAAACGATTATAAGAATATTTTCCGATACACTGGTTTCGTACAAGATATATTAATGCTAGAATCTTTTGTAGACTATCTGAATCAACGTAGTAGAAAAGTTTATTACCAAAGAAAACATTGTGAGTAATGTATTTCTGCAACCATTGCCTTTGACGGTCAAAGCAGATGAAAGAGAACAGCTCAAAGTTTTGTAGGTTTTTCTCTTCTTTTCTTTATTCATGTCTAATGTTCTGTGAATTTCGTTGACCAGGAATACGAATGAGGTAATTTGAATATTCCACGATGTTTGGATCTAGCGTTTGTGACACATACGCACACAAACACAAAAGCGGTCACACACACTTGATGGATAATCTTTACTTGTCTCTACATTTACAGATTTTGGAATGCAATCATCAAGATAGAAATCTTTTTCAAAACTAAATCTCATAGATTACATTTTTCTTAGAATATGTTATGATATAGCCTAAAATTAATAATGCCAGATTTTAGGAAATTAGGCAAACGTACCCCAAAACAGGTTTTATTTTTTCTTGGCAGCACTGTTACTGCTTACTACTTTGTGATTATTTCTTTTTGTTTTTATATGTTATGTTTAGAATTTAAATACAACTCGAACATAACATACTGGAGTAAGTCGGTCTAATGTCTTCAACTTTATTCTTGTGATAATATCAAAGATAAGGTCAATTGCCCAAATGTAAATTGATTAAATATTGATAAATTCCTATCTCAGAAACTCCGACAGAAATTATCGAATCGGTACGGACCCAAATGATAACGTCAATAAAGATAATTCATGTAAATAATGATTAATCCTAATTTCAGAAATTTAGACTGAAATTACCAAACTGTTTTTTTTTATTTTAATAACAAAAATATCAAACAATATTTATATATTTGGTTCTATATTTTCCAGAATAATTTCATATTGACAAGATTATAAAAATATGTGAACTGACTACAAAGTAAAATTTATATACAGTATTATAAATATATATATATATATATATATATATATATATATATATATATATATATACAGTATTATAAAAAAAAAATGTATATATATATATATATATATATATATATATATATATATACTGTATTATAAAAAATGTATATATATATATACTGTATTATATAAAAAAATATATATATATACTGTACTATATATATATATATATATATATATATATATATATATATATATATACCATGTATTATAAAAAATTCTCTGAAAACATTTTTTATTCATAAACTAAAAAAGTTTCTGTGAACAAGAAAACAATTTGGTTTGTTTTGTGTTTTACGGCGTGAAGAAGGCCGGAGCGTACAAAGGCCGAAACGTTGTAATAAATATGGCGACAAAGATGAGGACATTAGTCCGAATAATGTAAATGATTTATATTGTTTAAAACAGAGAAATATTTCATTTAACTTTTTGTTTTTCTTTAATATAAAAAAAAAATAAAAGAAAAATAAAAGAAAAAAAAACATTGAACACTAGATATATTTTTTTGTATCGGATATTCAGTCATCATGATATTTAATTGTCTTTCTTTTTTTCTTTTGCAGGTAAGTAGCTGATTGGTTTTGGTTATTCAGTAATCGTGATGAGTTGGACGTAACTGTTTAAAAATCTAACTCAATTCAGAGTTTTACAGAGAGACCTGTTGGGAAATGAGATGGCTTTGTTTACCAAGTAAGTAAGAGAGTTAAAATACACAACGTGAAAAAAAGCAAAAGAAAAAAAAAAGAAGAAAAAAAAAGAAGAAAAAAGAGAAAATGTGAATAAAAAGCTTTCCGTGGGGAATACCAATTCATTATAATTTGTTTTCAGTGAAATGACGCAGGGGAGGTTCAAGATTACTTTATACTTGTTAATATATTTATACTTTCCTATTGTGAGATTTAGATATGGAGAAATATTTGTTTTTAACTTTTGTTGGCATAAAACTTAATTATAGCACGAAGAATAGGAGACATGCTGAGAAAAATACCATAAAAACGAAAAAAAAAAAAAAAAAGAAGCTAGTGTGAATGCTATCAGGAAAGAATTTCGATCAAATATTATCAAAGAGTTTCTATGTGAATCGACATTTTCAAAATAGCCCAGCTTCTTCTTGCTATACGGAGAAATAACCAAAATATTGTGATTTTTACATTGCTTTTCTCTCGGTAAAAGACCTAAGAGCCACTCGAGGTAACGGCTTGTAGAATGATTGTCCATGGTTAAATATAATTGACAGAAATCCACAGAAAACGGAATGGACAAAATATTCAACAAGCAATAAAAAAAGACAAAGAAAAAGAACAGGGGAATACAATATATGCAAGACAAAATTAGGCAAAGAAAGAATAATTTATTTACATTTTTCGTCCCCATATTTGTTGAAATATTCACGCCTTTTCTGCCATTGTATGTTCCCGCATTCTTCAGGTAACTGGAATTTGGAACCGAAAACTTTACTTCACCCATTTTTATTTCAAGGTATATTGTTCTAGATACACATACCATGACTCTCCCATATATCTCAGTATCAGATATGTTCTATTGACTCAACTCTCCAAGTTTTATTTAGTCAGGTATTGAACTCCCAATTCTTTGGTTCAAGTCGCTGGCTTCAATTTATCCACAGGGCCATGTCTACGAGAACATCAGTGTATGAAGTTTTGGCAGTTATAAGCCTAAAGCCTCAGTGGATAAAAGCCTTGGTTGAAGCAATCCAGGGACTTGACCCAAAGAGTTGTGAGTTCGATATATGACTACAAGAGAGGTAGACAAACACTTAGTTGATTTAAAGGTCAAATAACTGAAACTGAGGTATCTGGAAGAGGCACGGCACGTGGAATAAGAACAATCTACACCGGTGGACGAAATGAAGGGTTCAATTCGAAATTCCAATTACATGAAGAAGTCAAGTGCTTACTACGGCCGAAACGGCGTGAATATGGCAACAGAGATGAGATAAACAGTCCGAATTATGTAGATTAATAAGAGTAATTTAGTTTTTCTAAATTTATCGACATAATCTCTTTCTTTGTTAATGCACTGGCTTCACATTTCGATAACGACCACACTTTTCCTAGATTGTACGCTGGAAATTTTAGGTCAAAATTCGTATAGTAACAGAGTATAAAACAACAACGCATTGACCTCCCTTGTAGATAAATTCATTTAAGTTTCTGTTCAGGAGTATGATCAAAAAAAAAACTGAAGAAGCTGTGATAAACATAAATAAATCGATTCTCCAATGTTGAATAAAATCTGGCTTTCGTAAATTCTCACAATCTATTCGGAGAAGGGTGATGGTGGATGTTGGGTTGTGATTTTAAAATTCACTTTATTCAATTATTTATTGCATTTTTGTGAATCCTAATCTAATTTTCTTGTACTTTTGAAATAATTGTTCCACTCGATCTGATGCAAATGGTTGATGATTTTTTCATGTCAAAAATAAATTTGTTATCGTTGATAGATGTTACATGAGCAAAATGGCCGTGAGACATTCTTTTCAAAAATCAGCTAATTGCCTTTATATATTTTTTAAAACATTTATCGCTCTCTACATCTATCAGAGAATTCTTACATCTATAAATTCATCTTCCCGGTCATTGCATATCTCTCTCTCTCTCTTCCGGTCTTTACATATCTATATATCTATCTACACGCACACACACACACATATATATATATATATATATATATATATATATATATATATATATATGTGTGTGTGTATATATATATATATATATATATATATATATATATATGTGTATGTATATATATATATATATATATATATATATATATATATATATATATATATATCGATCTTTACATATTTATTTATCCTGATTTTTATATATCTCTATTTTACCTTGTCTCTACATACTTATGTATCTATCTAAACCGGTCTATACATTTTATCGATGATGCATCTATCCAGTTGTTTACATATATATCCATCTATCCATCCAAGATTTTACTTACTCATTTATATACCTATCCAGATCTTTACATTTCTATCTATTCAAGTCTCTCTCTCTCTCTCTCTCTCTCTATATATATATATATATATATATATATATACAAACTCCGGTCTTTATATATATATATATTTAAATACATATATTATCTCTCTATCTAAATCCTTATCTATCTATCTAGACCTTTATCTATGTATCTATCTATCTAGACCTTTATCTATGTATCTATCTATCTAGACCTTTATCTATGTATCTATCTATCTAGACCTTTATCTATCTATCTAGACCGTTATCTATCTAGACCGTTATCTATCTATCTAGACCGTTATCATTCTGTCTATCTATCTAGACCGTTTTCTGTCTATCTATCTAGACCGTTATCTGTCTATCTATCTAGACCGTTATCTATCTATCTAGACCGTTATCATTCTATCTCTCTATCTAGACCGTTATCTGTCTATCTATCTAGACCGTTATCTGTCTATCTATCTAGACCGTTATCTGTCTATCTAGACCGTTATCTGTCTATCTATCCAGACCGTTATCTATCTATCTAGACCGTTATCTATCTATCTATCTAGACCGTTATCTATCTATCTATCTAGACCGTTATCTATCTAGACCTTTATCTATCTAGACCTTTATCTATCTAGACCTTTATCTATCTATCTATCTAGACCTTTATCTATCTATCTAGACCTTTATCTATCTATCTATCTAGACCTTTATCTATCTATCTATCTAGACCTTTATCTATCTATCTATCTAGACCTTTATCTATCTATCTATCTAGACCTTTATCTATCTATCTATCTATCTATCTATCTACGTCTTTATCTATGTATCTATCGATCTGGATCTTTATCTTTGTATCTATCTATCTTTATCTATTCATGTGTGTAACTATCTATCTAACCCGGCCTTTACATTTTTGCTATCTACCTATGTATAAATTACAAAGATGGAGTACTGAAGCTAGATCTCCTAATCAATATTTATATGTCCACCAACAAATCACTAATTTTCAAAAGTGGGTGAGACTAAGAATTTCTTGAACTCCCACCCAGAATAGAGGTAGATAATATTGGTTGCCGGTCCTGTTAGTTGGTAAGATTATCATTCAAACTAACTCAGTCTAAGCACCGAACAACTTAAAACCATTAATTTCAATTTAATAAATGCAATACAAAAGAATGAAAAAAAAGCTGTCTTTTTGTTTTCAGGACGCCATTTTTAAAATTTTGAATCTGTTGTTAGGTAGATAGATTATGAGAAAGTGAAAAAATTATGAATGAAAGACATTTCACAATATATTGCTTAATAATGATAGTAACATAGAATATATATATATATATATATATATATATATATATATATATATATATAAATTCTATCTTCGTGAACATTGAAAAATTTTCTTTGTTTTTTATTCATTCATATACTTTCTCTTTTTTATTTGCTTCTTCTAGCTTGCTAGCAAATTTGCTTCCTTTCCGCTTCTTAAGTTGCTTTTAGTCTTGATAGATTTCTTCCGTTACACTCTGTCAATTTTCTGTTTTTCTATAAACTTCACTTTTCATACATTTCTTTCCAATTTTATCACAAATCGTTATCAATTACTGGTTTGAGAAACATATTTTTCTTATCTTTCTCTGTGCTTTATGCCGGAATCTCTGATCTGTATCTACGCAAACGCACACGCACTTATATATATATATATATATATATATATATATATATATATATAGATATATATATATATATATATATATGAGATAGAGAAAATGTTTTATAAAGTGGAAAAAGTTTTCTTTTGGCGCCTTCCGTCCTTTAGGAATTTATCGGACGAAATTAGTTACGTGAGTGCGATTACATATGTTTACGAACGATGTATGCTGAGAGTTGTAATTTTTTGTTTTTAATCTAGCCAATTTCGTTTAAATACATTTTCTTTCTTTCTTTTTTCTTGCCATTAATTTTGTTAGTAATTATCCCGTAGTGCGATAATAGAAGTTCTGCCTGGAAAGGTGAAATGTTGTGAGTCCCTGAATAGAAATTTAATGTAGATGATCATGCAGTCCTTAGACCGTTCCAACGTAGAGAGCTGTTTCTCCATTGATCGGAGTCGTATTTTCTATGTCTAAATTGGAGGTCAGTCTCGTTACTCTGGACAGCCAGGGCGCTTTTTTTATTGTCTATAAAATGTCATTTTTGTGTTCATATAATCTTTGATTTAGATTTCTTGTTTTCCCCTATGTATTTTGTGACAATTATTATAGGCAATTGAATACATTCCTCTCTCAAGTTTTAGCTTTTTGTTTTGTTTAGAATTGACTAGAGACATCTATTGTTTAGATGAAGTAATATCATTATATATCTATTCAACTGTCCCGTCGAATTCGACGTATGAGTGTCAAGAAGATCAGTTCCTAGGAAACCGACAGCCCGACAACACCACATGAGATTTGATTATAGGGGTGAAGGTTTCGTGCAGGATAATCCTCTCTTTTTAAAGGGCCGAATACAGAGACCTGGTGCACTACGTGCCACAAGGTCCCCAAACAACCCTCCGCAGGTTTTGAATTCAGTTGTCCTTCTCCTAGACCAGTTGCCATCCAAGGCTATAGAACCCAGTCTGTCCTGCTATTTACCCATAGCTGGAGGGAGAAGAAGAGGATTTGCACCTTTCCCAAGGGTATTTTTGCACGTAATGAATAAAATGGATTCGACTGAATTCGAACACGGCTCTCCGATTCCTCAATCCAAGCCCCTATCCATTACAGCCAAATATATATATATATATATATATAATATATATATATATATATATATATATATATATATGAAAAATATAGTTTTAAGGTATGCTCAAGGATGGATAAAGTGGTGCAGGATCTGAAAATAGGGGCGTATGTAAAATTAATATAAAGTGAATATTGAAGTCAACATTCAGAGGCGTTCGTTCAAGTGTTACAACAATTTTCATTAAATATATATATATATAACCGTATATATATATATATATATATATATATATGATATGATGACAGTAGGATACTGGTCGATAAAAATGGGTTAACCAAAATGACCAGTTAAATGTCATGTTGGTGATGGCCAGAGCGTGAACTTTTGCACTCTTCCTTATTTTTTTTCGTGTTTTTTTTCTCTACCTTCAGCTGTTAATTCTATCGTATTCTCTTACTGATTATGTTTTACATTCCACACAAATTCACAAATATATAGTGCACAACGCATTATTATAACTGCCTTCCAAATAAAAGAATGCCCGAGAAACATCACCTCCCGATTATGAATGATACAAACAAGACATCTATTTTTCTCTCTTGTGTCTAGTCTTGGCATATTACAATTGAGTTTCTTCACTGCTGAAGAAATCTAATTGGAAAACTATCTATATGACAAAGAGATCTTCCTTTTGAGTAAAATTTATTCTGTGTGGTATTCCTCATACACTTACTGACCATAAATAAAATATAAAAATAATATGATTCCATGAAGACTGCGTCCTGTACAATTTGATCTTGTATTAAATAATTTACTCTAATTTTTTGAAATTTCCTAACACACCTGACAGAATGTATCCCGAACGCTCACAAGTTCCCCCCCCCCCAGTTAGTTTTAAAAAATGTTTCCTAGCTTAATTACTTCAATCCGCTAACAAAACACAATATCCATCACTTTCAGGAGTACATTCAGAATAACCAGAATTATTAGTCTGCATTTTTGGTCAGAGTAGCCATTCTGTTGCCTCTTAAGATGAAAGTCGCCATTCACTTTGTAGAATTCCCTTGTGTTTAATTTAGTCGGTAGATCTCAATATGATATATTATCATTTCACTCCAAGTCAATAAAGCTACTAAAACGCAAATAGTTTCTGAGAGTTAGAGAAGAAATTATTATGGATAGAAGATGTGATAAAAACAAGAATAAAGAAAATATAACGACTAATATTTCATTAAAATTTTTGATGATCATATTTGGCTGCGAAGCATGAAACGGGAAGCGAGTTCCACAAATGAAAAGTGTGAGAAAAGAAACAGCATAGAAATTACGCTTACAACTAGTAAATTCGAGTAAAAATTCATGAAACCATTTTGCTCATCTTCTATCTCGCTTAAATTCATAAAGTCTGCGTACCATAGCGAAGAAATGATTGAACAATTGCTATGAAAGTATTTCGAGAAAAGTCACAATGAAACACCTTTACGGCAGTAGGAAAACTAGTAACGTGACGTCTGGTCAGGATCAATAATATTGCTCATTCTTCTTATCAAATTCATCAGATTTTATCTCTAAATATATAGCATGAACGCTGGACCATATGTGGCAGCAATATTCGAAGCATGGATGAAAGCCAGACTTAAAGTTATATGACATATTCTAAAGAGAAAGATTGTCTAGAGTGACTTGGTGAAATCAAAAATTGTGCAATCTTTGAAGTGGTCTGCAGTAATCCTATGGGCATAGGATATTTTTCTTGCTATGTTTTCAGGATTTAACAAGTCAAAGAATTCTTAAGGCCGATTTACTTATATAACTTTGGGACTAACAGTTGGTACGAGAACGTAGTTATTGTTCTTGTTCTTTATTGCTCCTCATATCTTCACGGGACTTCAAGGTTTCTTATTAACATTCTGCACCCCCATATATATATATATATATATATATATATATATATATATGTATGTAAATAAATAAAAGATCTTTCTCTTATACAACACATTACCATAATTTTCTTCTACTTCATTATTACGGTATCCTATTTGCCTCCAGCCAGATATATCGCTTGTCTGTTATTGTCATTACCATAGTCATTGTCGTCATGTCTCAAGGCATGTTTCTTTGTAAGAAACGAATTAATTGTAACAGCATTGCATTATGTTCACGCCTCTCAATGCACATGAGGCTCTGTTTACGAAGCGATAAACGAATTCTACATTATTTATACATATATGCATAAAGAAAAACAAAAAAAAAACAACAAAGACGAAATCAGTGTGTTATTGCGGACAGGCAGAGACAGATAATGAGAACACTTCAATACAGAGACGACATATTCTCGAAGGCGGCTCCATGCGTGTATATTTATGAACGAACGTCTTTAAATATTTCTAATTTATATAGCCGCTTGGTTCATTTGTCAAAGTTTCAATGTTAAATATGAAATTAAAATTGTTATTTTTTCCACAACGTATGTGAGAAGTTATGGACATTCTCTGGTGTAGCAATGGTGCATTCGCAAATACGGTGAAAGATGGCACAAGTGTCTTTCTTTCATTGAATATTCACCATAGTGAAAGATAAAGAACTGTTACAATTCGTACATAATGCTATATCTAAAGGTTTTATTTTTTATCTCTGGGACAAATAGTTGCGAGCAGATTTCAACTATGTATGAAGCCTATATATATATATATATATATATATATAGATATAGATATAGATATAGATATATATATATATATAGAGAGAGAGAGAGAGAGAGATTTTTATATATGTGTGTAAAAATATATAATTATATGTGTATATATATACATATAATTATATATGTGTATGTGAATATATATAATTATATGTATATATATACATATAATTATATATGTGTATGTATATATATATATATATATATATATATATGTATATATATATATATATATAATTATATATGTGTATGTTTATATATATATAATTATATGTATATATATACATATAATTATATATGTGTATGTATATATATAATTATATGTATATATATATACATATAATTATATATGTGTATGTATATATATATATATATATAATTGAGAGAAATAACCTAATACAAAACTTATTAAGAGCTACAAGAGACAGAATGATGTGGAGGACCGTGATTGCCAAGGTCCTGAAGGGACATGACACATAATAAAAAAAAGAATAAAATGAATGCTCGTTCTAATATCTTCCAGAAATTCATTATCCATTTTCTGCTAATGTAACGTTAAAATGCATATATTTGATATCTTACAAGATTACGGGTACGTTGTGGTTGTCTATAAAAAAAAATCTGGAAAACGCCATGTAACTGAAATCATTTAACAATGTCATTTTCTTAGCTGGGAGTTTATCTCTGTCCAATCATTTTTTCATATAAATACAAAGGAAACGCCATTTCCCGCTTAACAATCGTGCAAATAGTTCAATAAATACAACCCATCTTCTATATTTCGTTCATGAAATGTCTCTTCTCTGGCAGCCTATCGTTTTGAACTACTTGCATCGGTTCTATTACAACATTGTCTCTGTATAGAAAACTTTGGTGCGCATGCGTTTAATAAAGAGTCTGCGGATGCATGTGCATTCTGCAGAAGCACTAACAAGAAAAATACGAAAATAAATAAAATGGCTAATTAGAAGACATCAAAGCGCTCCAAGGAAAAGAAAATAACTTTGTTGAAAGGAAATGGGAGATTAGAGAGATAGAAGAGAAAGGGAAAACGAGAAAAAGTTGGGTTAATGAAATGCATATGGAAGAGTGATGATTAAAAAGAACAGTCAAAAAAGAAAGCAGATAATAAGGAGCAAGGGAGAGACAAATAAATAAAAAAAAACTCAAGATGTAATGAGATAGAAAGTTCAAACGTTTAGTGTATATATATATATATATATATATATATATATATATTTATTTATTTATTTATACACATCTACATATATATATACACACACATTTATTTATATACATATATATATATAAAGACATTTTTATGTTTAACATTCTTTTTATAGAAACAGGTATTTAAGTAAATGCTCTGTTTAAAATAAACAGTATTAAATAAAATTTACCGGCCTGAATGTCCGAGAAATTTTCCTAGAAAATATTCGTCCTTCGACAGGATTCGAACTTGTATCCTATATGGAACCATAATATAGCCTGACCTGCCTTACTTGTATGTATGAAAAGAATCTTAAACATAAAAATGTCTTCAAATAATTGTCGGACTTTGTCCATTTCTAATATATATATATATATATATATATATATATATATATATATATATATATATATATATATATATATATATATATATATATATATAGAGAGAGAGAGAGAGAGAGAGAGAATAGAAGAATGAGCACGAAAATAAAAAATATAATATTATGTTTATATATATATTACAAACTTTATCTACTATCTCTGATTTGCAATTCTTACATTTTAGAAATATGCAGATAAAATACTTTGATCTCTTTTCTATCTTCGATATTTATTTTATGAAACTTTTTTTTTATTATTTTACCCATTTCAAAGCGTATTCTGAACAGTTTAACATAGATCTTAAAATAAAGGCATTTGAAGTGTTTCACTGGTTACCAAACTCGTTTATTGAAAACAAATTTAATAATCGCTACGTGACCAATAACTGTGGCTTAACTTATAAAATAATTCAATTCTTAATTTGAATTCTCCACTGTTTCGAATCGAGGCAACTAATCGTGAGCTAGAACTTCCCAGAGATTTAAATTTTTATTGCGCTTCGAAACGATAGTTTAACTATTTATTGTTTTACTACAACTGACTAGCAGGGATAAATATATTCCTCAAGCGACTTCGAACCTTAGTAATTGTCCAACAATCTTGAGCTAAAACAAATTTAAATTAACCAGAGTTTATATCGATTATTGCCTGCCTGTTTTAGAACAGTTTAGCAAAATAATCGACATGGCATTAATACAAAACCCGAATGTTATCGTTCCTCATATGATGAGTATATTTTTAGATTTATTGATATATCAGTCTAAAGTGGGAACATTTTTCATTGATATCTGAGACGCGATTATCCGCTATGTTTGTGGGGAAATTTTAAGCCAGCTATAATAAATACAAAGGGGCATTTCAAAATATATTTTGTATTGTTAGTTAAAAAATCACGTCCTATACGTGAAGAACGATTCAGCAAACATGTCTCTTTTCGATTCATAACTGATGATATCCTGTAATATCTTACCGTTTCTTTCAGCGGTAGACTGGTTGACACCGAAGACTCTAGGACATAGTCTCTCCTGCTATTTAACTCATAGCATGGGGGGGGAGAGAATAGACTGCTTTTGTACTTTATCCAACAGTAAATGAATGTAATGAACCAAACTGGAACTCTAAATCGGTCCTTTTATTTCTCATTCTGAGCTGTCATCGATTACTCTCCAAGCATATAGGCACATAGATAGCGGTTCGTATTGATGATTCGGAGAGTCGAGTTCGAATTCCAGTAGAGTCCATTACATTCACTTACATGCAAATACTCTTAGGAAAGGTATGAATATCCCCCCGCCTTGCATTTAAAAATAGCAGGATAGACCGGGTTCTATCGTCATGGATGGCAACTGGTCTACCACAGAAAGAAATGGCAAAAAACTGCGGAAAAATCTTTTTCAGTCATGTATCGAAAGATACACGATCGCCCTAATGTATCACGCATGGCACCTTTAAAACTGAAATTCAGTTACATGCTAAAACCCTTTGGAAAGGTATGAATTGTCTTACCCCAGCTATGGGGTAAATAACTGGACAGACCGGGTTCTATTTTTTTGATTGCAAACTGGTCTACTGCAGAAAGAAACGGGAACCTAGTGCAGGAACAAATCTGCCTACTCAGTCAGATATCGAAAGATGCATGATCGACTAATTCAAACTTATTGCATGGTATATAATTAACTGAATATAAAAAAGAGGATAAGCCAAGTAATACATCAAAGAATTGGTTTATAGAACATAAAACGTTTTTCGATTCCTACTTCTGAGCTATTATCGATTAAACCCTCACCGCACATCCAATTATGCCTAGTTAGCTATTTACAAATCAGTTGGGGACATAAGAGAAATGGGAAAGTAATATAAAAAAACGGATAAGCCAAGAAATGCATCAAAGATTCTGTTTAGAGAACAGAAAACAAAACGTTCTTTAAAAAAACTGTTATATAGGAATAAAGTGTAACTGCCGATACTTGAGCTTGAACATAGATCACCAGAGAGCAAACACAGGCGATCCCATTTTTGAATTAATTGAATCACGTGACTATAGAGGAAACGCATAAATAAGAAGTCACATGACATCTAACTGATTACTATTTCTAGTCTATCCTCTGTTACTATACGGAACGCTACTCTATTCATTATACTATTTTGATCACTATACGGATTACTATTCGATCGTTACTATTCGAGCGGGTATTATCGAGCAAGTACTATTAGTGCGAGTGTTATTCGAAGGCGTCTGAACTCAGCATTGTTCAACGGCGTTACTATTGTTTGTATGTGCGATTACAAAGTCTCTACTACAACGAAAATGACAACGTGCATTCTTTGACATCGCAAAAGTGGCAATCGGTGTTCGTTGACATCACAAAAAGAAGTTAAAATCATATGGCTTCAAATAAGAATCAATATTTGCGGCATAACAATAATAAATTGAATGAATTAAATGAGGTTTTAATGTAAACAAACTATAAAATCTAAACAGAGGAAGTAGTATGATTCATCCAGACACGTAAGCCAAAATGTGAATAACAGGATGAAAGCGTTATTCAGTGATCAATCGATGAATTTGGAATTCATGTTCTCTTTAATTCCTAAAATATTTAAAGTTGTTTTCCTTATAACAAATAGCCAGATACTTATGATATAGATTTGCATGAAATTAGCTAATTTAATGTCGAAATGGCTCGAGGTAGACGTCAGTTCTACTCTAATAATTTCTTCTACCATAATTCTGGCTTACGGCTACATCAAACTGAAACATTGGTTCCCGCACGATCACCGAAGTTAAGCAATATCAAGCCTGAACGTACCTAAATGAGTGACAATTTCGGGACTCCATGCACTGTTAGATTGCATGTGAGTCTGATGTAATCGATAATGACTATGAATTATTAATCGAAGAACCTCATTTCAATTCTTGCTAGGTTCGTGATATGCACTTACATGGAAATAACATTTCGAAAGTTATGAATGTATCTATTCTCCAGCTATGGGTTAATTTCTAAAACTTTTATCTCTAACTCATTATTATCACCCAAACAAAAAATAAATAAAATAGAATAAAAAAATAAAATATATATCGTATAATCTAAAAATATCTTTTGGCTTTAAATAACCAGTAAACGGTTAATAATCCGTAGAATACGAATCAATCAATCAATATTCCGTACTTCCCAGTTGTGGAAGTGTCGTGCTCTTTCTTGCTTCTCTGTCACCTACAATCATTAAACATTTAAATGCAACGTCACTCGATATATTCTCTCTCTTCTCGTTCTTCTCGCTACAATCTAATTTTATTTCATTCTCATTATAACATTTTGTTTTTAATTCCAATATTACCTTGCTTAGAGTGAAAGGATTTAAAAAGAAAACTCTAGCGGGCCTTGATCATCATATAAAGAAGAAATAATTTAATTAAGGTATATTTTAAGATGATTGTACACGTAGGCAGAGAGCAAAATACGTTAGAGCATTTTTCCTTAATGACGTGTCAGCTCAGTGTCATGCGCAGTATACGGTCAGAATATAGATATAATCGAAAATGGCGGTAACTTTCGAAACAATACTAAAGAGTCTAACAAGCAAACGAAACTTAACTGTTGTTCGACACAAGATGTAAGAGCTTGATCGTGAATATTTTTTCTTCAAGAAATAAGATATCCAAAGAGAAATAATTGTGAATTTTGGTTTATGATTTCATTAATTTCTCAATCAAAACATTATTATCCTTGCATTTCATCTGAATGCATATCCTATCATTTAAAATAACTGCATTTACTTATAGTGAAGTCACTTTCACGATACGCGGAAGTTCGACTTTTAAAATAAATAATTATATATATATATATATATATATATATATATATATATGTGTGTGTGTGTGTGTGTGTGTGTGTGGGTGTGTGCGTGAGTCACATATTTGTAATGTGTGTATTGGACGTGAATTTATAAAAGATTTGAAAAGCTGACATATACTGTCATTTGGCCTAGGCCATCGCAAGTTTATTTTTTCGAGAACATATATATTTTTCAACATCATAAGACTTAGGCCTGTAGACGTTAATTTCATTCCAATAGAGACATCTGCTCAAGCAAATACACCCACATAACGTTTAAAGCATTAAAAAAATACCCCTCGATCTCAAAACTGCCTTCTATGTGGAGAAATAAGACAAAGGGAGAAAGCTTTTTAATGAAACGAGTTCCGCATTCCTTTGTTAAGTCAGCGTCTTCATGTCAGAATTAAAGTCAAAACTGCGTATTTTTGTATAAAAGTCTTTAATGCCTGTTGGATTCGAAATTAGATCCGTGTATATATCTGTTATGCTCTCTATTAGATCGTATGGTGCTTTGCAATGGTCGGTGATATTATGAATGAGCCTGATCTTAAGTTTATCGACGAGGATTATAAAATCAGTGCACACTCAATGCATTTTCTTCTTCGTGAATCCTTTTCTTTCCTTATAAGTATGGCATATATTTTATCGAAATTGAGGTCAGATATGTTACAGCGCACTAACAGTGAGTTTAAAGTATTTTTCTAATTGTGTCGCCAATGTAAATTTAGTTTGTAAATGTCTACCTTTATCTTGTTGCTATTTCGCTTCTTGCTACATATAACTCTTATTGAATTAGAGGAGATTTTGATTAAGTTTTGGTTAAGATTCGATAATTTATTTTTTCGGGACTGTTATATATATATATATATATATATATATATATATATATAAATTTCCGGTGAACAGTGGCTGTCCACAGCTAAAAGTTTCAAGCATTTTCACTCAACCAGTTTTTTCAGCAAATGTTGTGAAATGGACATTTTATATCTCTTTCGTAAGTTCAAGATTTTACAGGGGTAGGTGATATTACAAATATATTATATATATATATATATATATATATATATATATATATATATATATATATATATATATATGTGTATTTAGGATCTTTTTATTTATACATGATTTCATTAAATAATATAGACAAGTGTTGTCTATTTTATGTAAATTCTTTTCATAACGCCTGATAAGTTTAATAACATTATCATTGAACGAAGAAAAAAATTCACAATATTGATCCATATTTTTAAATACAATCTAAGTTTTCGCCTTACATAAGCCATTATCAAAGATGTCAATTACAACATATTAAGCAATATACGGACAAGACAGTGATGACACATATGTGTGTGTGTGTGTTGATACCTATATCCAGAGTGCGTATATTTACATATGCTCAGTCCATGATATTCAGCATTTTTCTTCCATCAATATACCATTAAAAATATTTTTTGAACTAATTATATTGATTTTGTTCAAAGTACGTTTACGATGCCATAATATCCAACTCTGATACAATGTTCCGTATTCCTTGGTTCTATTTCCAGCGCGAATCGTGAATTTATCCCAAACATCGGAGTCTATGATATTGTGTTTCAAGATAAGACAATTCTTAGTTTCGAAAATAATGTCGGAATTTTTTTCCTTTTATATTTTCTCTTAAATTTCTGGCGTTGAAATATGTACATGCTCAAAAGAGTTATGGAAATATATGCCCTCATTATGAACTATGAAATAACGTAGAAAAAATTGTTCAATCAGTAAATAAGATTGCTGATAACGCAAACAACCCAAAACTACATTATTTCACTTTACGAACGTATTAGAATTGTTAATGCGAAAATAGAAAATACGATATGATTTATTATGTCAGTTAATTCAATGCATTTCGATATAAGATAATAAAGGTTTTCGATATTTCTATATTTCATATTGGAATCGATGTTATTACGGTATGAGAGGACTACAGATATTGGATATTGTAATAGGCACGATCTTAGGCCGAAATATGAAAATATGAAATAGTTGTTGTCCACAATATAATAATTTTTTTCACTGGGCCGCATTTTCGGAATGAAAATTTGCTTACCCAATTTTATATAATAAAAAGTACATTTAAAAATGCAAAAAATAAAGAGAAAGAAAAGCGTGCTAAAGGGAGATAAACTCGGATTCAAAAGCATTCAAAAGTGTTATCAATAATAATATTTATTGATAACACGCTCTAGCAATTTGTAGACATTTGTTATGTCCATAATACTTGATAGAAAGCAAATGTATCACAATAAAATCGGTTAATAATTATTTATAACTATTTATACCGGGACTAATGCATGTAATTACAAGTAATCTGTAATATTATTTTAAATTGTGAAATCATATTTATTTTTGGCATATTAATTATTTGAAACGGTTTCGTAATATTTAATTGTCTCAATCATTCCGCCTCTCCACTTCCACCGTACATATGAGGCACGCCGAAACGCTTTGGGAACCACTGGGATAACCATTCAACACCATTGTTACCCATGATTCTCCACACAGTTCTTTATTTTATTAAATCAGGAGAAAACATGGTGACGTAGATTCCTATAATTTTCTATGCATTCAGAGTAGAAATTGTTCTACACCAACTGCAATCTAATTCAATTAGTCTAAATTGGTATTTAAGACAAAGCTCTAGAGTGAATAGACGGATTCATATTTATCTTAAGAATATTAGTCCAAAATTAAAAGCATCTGGGAAGGCTGGAATTTGCACTCGGCACCTACGGGCTGCTTCAACTGCATATAAGATGCGGGCCATTTTTTTAAAACCATTTTTGAAGAAACGTGCGGTAAAATATCTTAATGGGGCAGATGTTTGACGATTAAAATTAATAGTCTAAAAATATTTTTAGTGTAATAAAAATGATTCACCGCAGACTACACTAGCAGTAAATCTAGGTCTCACCATTTTAATGCTAAACTAGTTAGATGCTTCAGTCTCTTCCATTTTAACGGTTTTTTCGTCATTCCTGGCAGACTATCTTATCACAGAGTGCGCTAGCTAATAAGAAAAATGATGAAAAGATTCTAAATGAAAGTGACTAGATTATAAATTAAAAAAAGTAAATAAATAAACGTCCCAGCATTCCTTGTTTTTGCGCATGTGTAGTCGCTCAAATATAACAAATTTAGTCCGATGAAGTCCTAATGGACGAAATACGTCGCAAGAAAACTTTTCAAATTTGTCATGCATTGTCCTGAATATTGTTCTTGATGAATAAAAATACATATCGTTACCTCACAGCTTCTTTTCTCAAACTTTTCTCTGTCGAACTCCCTATTTCTTGCTTCCCTGTCGCTTACGACCTTCCAAATATTAAATGCAACGTCAATCGCTATTTTATATCGTCCTGAACCCTGTTCCTCTATTATCCTCTCCTGTTTTCTATTCATTATTTTCTCTTTCATTCCTTGTAACCCTTTAAGTCCTAGTGATGTTATCGCCTTGTTTGGGGTGAAATGATAAAAAATGCTATAATATTATTAATAATAATGTTATAACCACGGTGGTTTTTATTGTTTTCTCTGTTCCCTTCAAAATACAAACATGGTAAACAAAGAAAAGATATTGTAACTAAACTTAGCTCAATCCTCATTGGTTATTCTCATATTTGCAACATTGCGCTGTACTAATCTAATTTCAGTAATGTAGAAGTCAAGTGACTTACCTGCTAACATGGCTGCCTTCTTAAAAAGCAAGCCAGCTAATTTTACCTCATTTTATAGGAGAGTGCTTAATGCAGCAGGTGGGTTGATACATCTAGCTAGAATGGACCTGCCCGACACATTTGCATAAGTGGTCTCTATTCACCCATATATCTCTCCATTAAATGACTCAGAATTAGTTTTAACTGGGGATTACACCAGTCTACTTGTGTGTTAGACCACTTGTAAGCTAACCAATATTCTTCAAATAATTGTTATCTCAATGATGTTCGCTTCGCAGATCATTCATTACATTGTGGTGTGATTCGTTCCACACTTGGTGCTACAAAGTAACTGCTATTAAATATTCTTAGCTTAGCTTATTACATACAAGTATTGCCATGAGGAAATGGCTTGGGAGCAATTCTCGCAGATGATTATTAAATAGTACAACTGAGTTTTAAACTCCACGTATATTAGCACATATACAGGGTGATTGAAAAATAACTCCCTATTTTATGTATGCTAGTCTTGTAAAAAAAATATATTCAGAGATCATCGTACATAAAATAGATAATCACCTTCCAATCACACTGTATATCAATAAACATTTTAGAATTCCTAAGCTGAAAAGGAAATTACGTTAGGGATGGCTATATATATATATATATATATATATATATATATATATATGAATGATTATTTATATATTATATGCGCTTTAAAGTAATAACAAAATAAACCTTTTTTTAAATTAAAAATAAAAATAATAGTAATTTTTATCTATCATAATTTTACACAGACCCCACCACACGTATATACATACATGCGAGGAAATATTCAGTGAAAAAAAAGATAAATGCTCTGATTGTTGACATGTATACATTCACGAGAAATTTTCGCTACACTTCCAATCTTTGAATTTCAACATACAAATGCGTATGTATAGACACAACACCACCCATATACATACATATGTCAAATCCGAAACTGTCCTCATATGTTTATATATGCATGAGTCCCGACGGACGAGCAAGAGTGTATGTGTGTCTGCGTACCTCATCGGGTGTACGGACATGCATCTATGTTTGCAGTAGCACGATTACATCGCAACGACGATTCCCCCCACTCCCATAATAACACCAACACACGCAATCTACATAAACGCAAATTTTTTAAAATATTAATCAGTTTGTCTGACGATGGCAAAAGCGTGAAACCCAGGGTCACAAACTCACATCAATCCAACAATATATATATATATATATATATATATATATATATATATATATATATATATATATATCATATTGATAAGTCAAGATACGCGACATAGATTTTGAAACCTACGTGTGATAATGAATGTACGAGAGTTGACGGGAAGGTTCAAATGCAGACCAAGATATAAATGTAAGTAGGCGCACTGGTAGGCTAAAATACATGCAAGTGTACCAGAATACAACAACTGGTTGGCTTACGAAGTTTTCATACTACTCTCGTACATTCATTATCCAGGCGAACCTCGTACAAAGTTCCTGGGTATTTGAGAAAACAGGCTGTCACCCAGCGTGAGCTATACTCTATCTATCTGAATTTGAATGAATTAATAATAATTTTCTTAATCATAATAATATCATCGTCATCATTATTAATATATTGTATAACGAGCCATATTAATAACAATTCAGCCTCTCTGCCATTTACATTTTCATTTCATATAAAAAGAATTATTTCATAATTCCTTCAGGGAACAGAGTATGCTATTCCAGAAGGTTTCAATTCATTCTTTTGTGCAGTGAATTGACCATTATTCCCGTTCTGCGCATTGGCTGCACGCGAAACGACTTAACCAGAATCGTACAAATGGGCACAAAACGACAAAAAAGATCGTAAATCTAAAGGATGTGGGCCTTTACTGACTCTTTTCATGTTATTGGCCCCTTTACTTGAGTGTCTTTTCTAGCGTGGTAAGAACGAAATCGTCCGTGACTGGTTGATGCTGTGAAGTTAAAATATCTCTTTAACAGGGTCGCTTTGTGATATTCTCTCGAGGGCACACACGACCCATGCTCAAATGGGAGGCACAAGTTCTTGTCATAATTCAAGTTTTTCGAATAGAAAAAGAACAGCATATTTCATGCCTATTCACTTGTAGATCAGACGTCCTATTTTGTAGAAAGAAAAAATGGAATGTGTAGCTATGTGTGCAACATTACAAACGTAGAGGGTGGATAATTCAATGTGACTTCTAATTCATTCGCATAATGCGCCAAAGAAATCAAGAATCATGAACAGGATATAAAATTAGGGGACGGGGTTCAAATTCTACCTGAGACTTTTAAAATTTACTTCAATTAATAACGAACCGAAAAACATGATTATACTGAATACTATGATCTGTTCGATTGTCCAACCCGCAAGTTGATACACACATACATATATACATACATATATATATATATATATATATATATATATATATATATATATATATATATATATGATACACCAACACTATATATCATTTTAAACGCCCATGGTAGATAGCATCTCTGACAAAAAAAGCTAATGTATATAATTGTCATTCTACAATAACGTTATCAAGACGGTTCACTCTACACATGAATAAATTATCGTTCTTGCAAAACATCTGCAGCAACATACCTGCTCAGATTAGTTGACAACACCCGATTGCTTCAAGAGAAACGTAATAAGCAGAAACTATAAATTATCGAAGCAATCTTATATTAATAAATTGTTACCTAAACTTAACAAAATTATGAATATATTTCAAATGTTGTGAAATTCCTATATATATTTTCTTAGAAATAACTACGTTGAGTCTAAACATTTTTTTAAACTTGCAAACTATAGCCTTCCAACGAATTCAATTCTTAACTCAGTTACCTCACTAACACTAGGATGATTACATTATGATAAAAAAAAAATAAAAAATCACCGGTGTGACTCTGCGCATGACCGGAATCGTTAACCGCGAAGACAAAAATTTAATTCTAATACCCTGTTGACATGTCAGATTTTTCCCGCAGAAGATTTCCATTTCTTTCTGTAGCAGACCATTTGCCATCCAAAGCAATCCCGTCCGTACTGCAAGGATTCATAACTTTCCCAAGTATATTAGCAAGTGAATGTAATGGATTCAACTGAAATTCGAACTCGGCTCTCCGATTCTTCAATCCGGGCCGCTATCCATTTATATATATATATATATATATATATATATATATATATATATATATATATATATATATATATGTTAAATGAAATCGATCTGATTCCACATTTTCTAATATATATTTATTTTTATGTTTATTTATTAGAGATTTTTTTTTCATTAAATCTTTTCAATATATCTGTTTAAATCCATTCGTTTTTACCACATATTTATTGTTTTTTATTTAATTAATTTTTTTATCCATATGTAAATGAACTCCTCCACCACTTGCCACTAGGCTTCAAAAATTGAAATTAGAACGAAATAAATTTAAATCAAACGGTGACGAACAAATTTATATTTGTTTAAAAGATAGATAGACAGATAGACAGATAGATAGATAGATAGATAGATAGATATAGACAGATAGACAGACATAGACAGATAGACAGACAGAGAGATAGATAGATAGACAGATAGATAGATAGATGTGTGTAGACCGAGACAGATATATGTGTGTAGACCGAGATAGATAGACAGATAGATATGTGTAGACCGAGATAGATAGACAGATAGATATGTGTAGACCGAGATAGATAGACAGATAGATATGTGTAGACCGAGATAGATAGACAGATAGATATGTGTAGACCGAGATAGATAGACAGATAGATATGTGTAGACCGAGATAGAACGGTATGTTTGGACTGAGATAGATTTATCAAAAGGTATGTGTAGACTGATATATATTTGTACTTTTCGAAGTATGAACAATTGTGCAGTTTGTAAATTCTTTCGAAGAACGATTTATTTTTTTAGCTAATATACAGAATAAGGAATACACGTCAAAACCTGATTATGATTAACCATCAACAAGAAATAAGATGAAATATTGAATAAAATATAAAACGTGAGGTAGTTCAAAAAACTAAATAAATCTAATAATGATGATTGATCGCTCTCCATTTGCGATTGCGACATCCATCGCTGTAAATATGAAATGATTCTTTTGTTTAAATTTTTAACAACGCAAAATGTCTTAAAATTCAACAGCATAATAATAAAAAATATTTGCTGACTAGAAATATAACGTAACGATTACTATTTTAACTCTGGCATGGCGTCGCACCAAAAACAAATAAGAAATCCACAAATAATCGTAAAGCGTTTAAAGAATAATAAATTGGTCGAAAAATAAAAGAAACACCTTGGAGATTAAAGGAAAGAGTTGAGAAATAAAGAAGAGTAAAGAATAATCGAATGAATTTGAAAAATGAAATTCTGAATAATTCTTTTTAATAATGTAGCAACAAGCAAGGCAATAAAGCCACTACTTTCGAAGGGGTTACACAGTGTGAAATAATATGAGGAAAGCGAAATATTAAGGAAAGAAAACAATACACGATCATAATTAAGAAGATAAATGACAACGATTGAAATTTCATTTACATTTTTGAAGATCAAATTTGAATAGAAATAAAGAATCCGGTATCCACAAGCGAGAAGTGCGATAGAGGAAACTGTTAGCATAGAAATATGATTATATCTAGGTATTTCAACAGTAAAATGGTGAGACCTTTCCGCCAACATAGTACACTACTTCAATTCATATGCTCTAGGTACCAAAGCGGAAAGCCCATCAGAACAATTATATATATATATATATATATATATATATATATATATAAGAGAGAGAGAGAGGTCACAATGAAGCTACGCTACGCTGGTGGGAAAGTAACAGGAAACGAAATGCAAGGTCTGGACCTGTAACATTACAGATTTTTATTTTGATCTTTTCTTATCTGGAAAACGGAGAGGTATAAATTATTATCCTTGGTGTAAAGTTATACATTTTAATTTAAACTTTAGTATTAGCGGTTAACCATATTTGCTCTCCGTTCATTTTTAACAGTATACTTAATGTAGTGTACAGGCCTGGAAATTCGTGAAATCTTATTAAAGAAACAGATGCTCACTCCGACAGGATTCGAAACCCCATCCCATTTTGCAGGAGAAACCATCGACAGATTCGATGTTATTAAACCGACCCGGACATGAAATACGTCGCCGATCAAGCAAGACCAAATCGTAACTTTTAAACACTTTCCACCTCGTCCCAGATTATTGGCGTTTCATATCTGCTCAGTTTCGTATATGAAATGTAAAGAAAAATTATATAGAATTAATAAGTGTTATATATATATATATATATATATATATATATATTACATCTTATATTTTAATTATAGCAGAGCACATCTTGGGGTGTTAAGGCTAATATCTGGGCTGAATTTGTGTAGCTTCTTTCAATTTAAACCAAACATCCAACTTCCCCGTACCACTACTCGAGCAGTTTGTGTTGTCTGCTCTGTTATTGATTTGTCTATGTATCAATCGTTTTCTTTTCTTTTTTTTAATATTTTGTGAAATATTAAATTTTAAAGCTATCTACTTCCGACACTGAATGAAGTCCATCATTTGAGGTGAACAAGGCTAACGCATTGTCGTTATTTGAAATAGTCTATACTCATGAGTTAAATTTGTATATGTAATTATATATATATATATATATATATATATATATATATCTTATTATAAAACGCAGATTGCGTGTGTGTGTAACGTTTATATATTGGGTCGGATTTCCTACATTTTTCATCCGATTTCAACAAAACTTCACAGGACTATATAAAATTACCTTGTGGTGGTTCTAACAGCGCCAAAAATGGGAAAAATCTAATTGTTTTTGCACAAAATCAATTTGAAAACACGATTAAGAGACATTGTGAAAATGGAAGGGGGACAACTCATATTGGGTTGTTTGTGTGTGTGTGTAGGTTCCTTTAAATATGGGAGCGGATTTCCTATATTTTTCAGCCGATAAAACAAAACATCACTTTTATTTATTTATTTTTTTTTTTTTTTGGCAGGTAGTTTTTCTTATTCTCTTGCACACTTTTTTCTTTATTTTTAACATTCAGAATGCTTTAAAAATTCCATTTACAAGACAATTACTTATAATAAAATTCTATTCTATTGGGACACTCATAACGATTGAAAACAATGTTTTTGTTTGTGTTTGGGTTTGACCAATTCGTAAAAAATAAAAAAAAAAATAAAAAAATAATTAAGACATGCGTGTCCGTCAACCTTAAACAATAATCTAACGATCTCTACTGATTGTACGAATACAAATATCGGAATAAATTCTTTATCTTTAGGGAAAGATAATGAAATCTAAACATACACAAGTCCTAACTAAAAATAATAACCGGAACGGGAAACTACTTTAAATACACTTGGTGTCCAATTTTTTACTGTATTCAATAAGTAAAAATCATAAATTGTAAAAGATTATTATTACAGAAAGGCTACTAAATGAATAAGATTTGTTAGATCATAATTAATAAACCCAAATAAAGTTAATATTTTTGTATTAGAAACAACGAGTGGAAAATATATTCAAATCAGAATTCTAATTATTAATCACCACAAGCAAAATATGCAATTTTTTTTACTGTATTCAATAAGTAAAAATCATAAATTGTAAAACTAAAAGATTACAGAAAGGCTACCTACATTTTTCAACCGATTTCAACAAAACTTCACTTTTCTTTTGGCGTGTAGTGTTCCTTTTTGTCTTGCACACTTTTTTCTTAATTTTTACATTCAGAATGCTTTAAAAATTCCATTTACAAGACAATTGTTTATAAAATTATTCTATTCAATCGGGAGACTCATAACGATTGAAAACAATGTTTTTGTTTGAGTTTGGGTTTGACCAATTCGTAAAAAACAAAAAAAACAAAAAAAAACAACTAATTAAGACATGCGTGTCCGTCAACCTTAAACAATAATCTTTGTCAATTTTATTTTTCAGTCTTTATGATGGTGGATACTTAATCTATCTCTTACTGTTATATCCCCGGGTAACGCTGGGCTCTACTGCTAGTATATATATATATCCGAAGAATGTCGCCTTTAATCTCGTCTTCAGTTAATTTCCCACCACTATAAACTATATTCCTTGAACTATTTTTAAATAAATACTTTCAAGTTACTTGTTCTGATGTACTTCCATACATGTTAGCTAGATTTAGGAAAATAGATATATTATTATGTTCATCTCTTGATGAGATGTGAGATTAATTAAGCAGCAAGTAATAATTTAAACCTTGCGGATTAAATTCATCAGAAAAAATGTTAGGAAGAAGATAATTAAACGTTTCTCTTTTATAATGCCAACATTTTTTTCTTCCTAATAACGACGAAAATATTTCTGTTGACTGACTTCGACAGAATTTTGGATAGTTTCTTCCTAATTTTGAACCCTTGGCGCAAAATATCGTATACAATGAAATATTAGAAGTTTTTATCGATTGAATTTTGCACGCAAATACGCACACTGGAAGAAGCCGTCAGGTGCTAGATTATATTTTTTTGATAAGGAACAACGTAGATCTTCTATGTGTCGTGTCCTTTTAGGATGTAGGTGTTCAGTTCTCTTCACATTTTCCTGCCATTTTTAGCACTTAAATTTTGTATTTGTATTCTCTTCTAAAATCCGTTTCGCCATCCATTTACTCAAAGTCACCAAGTCTTTTAGATGTTTTCCACTGCACCTCTTGCCTTTAATCTGTCCTGTGAGTAGCAGATTTTCTAAACCCGCTTTCCTAATTATGCGTCTTATTTCAATCGTATCTTCCTGATTTTATGTATAACATTCCTTTTTGCATCCATTTCCTCTAAAACTTCCTTGCTCGCATATTCGGTCTATGTTATCCCCAGCATTTATCTGTAGAACCACATTTCTGCTGCTTCAAGTTTCATCTTTATATGTGAGAAAATTGTTCAGAATTCACTGCTAAATGTGAAGCCTGATATCACGTAAAATTTCTTTACTCTTTTCTTTGTTTCTATCAATATTTTTCTCTGTTTTTTAATACCCAGCGTGGAAAGTAAATTTGCCTATCCTCACACGCCTTCAGATCCTCGCGTCGCACTATTCGTTATAACAGATAGTTAAACTGTTGTAATTGTTTGATTTTTGATACCTTTGCTAAAACTACAAAAAAGAAAAAGTAACCTCACCCTAAAACCTATGACTCCTTCACTGCCGACGAGAGATTAGTATATCTCAAATTTCGGGGGCTTTAGCGTCCACGACGTCCGTTTCCCATTCTCCTCAAATTCTTGCCACCCATCACTTCCTGCCTTAACGACCACACGGCGTGTCAGCTTGATGAACCCCTTTAATAAGTGTGACATGTTCCACAAATAAACATGTGTGGCCTATCCAACCTTGCTTCGGTCATTTAGTACGGCATCCCGATGGGAATTAACGTCTGGATGAAATGAAATAGGTGGGTGATGTAGGGACACTCAGAGACTTTGCCTTTCCGGCATTAAAAAGTCGAGAAGGAGTTAAAAATAGTTGATGGTGGGACAGTTTTCACTTGCAAAGAATTAGGAAGTATCACAGTGATGTGGCCTAATCAAGTACTATCACTTCGTCCAGGTCCACTTAACCTGTCGTCGGATATCCGGCCTGGAATGAGATCCGGTCAATATATCAAAACAAATACTTATATCTAGATACCGTATACACATATATACAAATAAGCGCGTGCACAATGAAATGCAAAATTATCTTTAATGTTTCATATTCAAAGTCAAGAGAAAATATTGTTTTGCTCTTTCGTTCGGGGATAACTCGTTTGATAAGCTATCTCTTTGGTTTTAAAATACATAAACAGTTAAATATAATAAATAGTAACTGCTAGGAAAGTTGATTCAATGTGCCGTGCTAGAAAATGTTGCTTTCCAGAGTCTCGATCATTTGTCCAGGCTTCGAATAATGCAGTTTCATATGGTCTTGCGTACCTGCTATTTATTTAGCAATTCTTTATTATTCAGAAGAATCTGCAATGTCGACTGGTATCTCGTCTTCAGTCACTTCCCCCACCACCATAATGTATCTTCCTGTGCCTTTTTTTAAATAAATAATTATTTTCAAGTTAATTGTTCTACTGTAATCACCCCCCCCATGGTAGCTAGATTTTGAAGAAGAGACTCAAGGAGACGGAGATGTTGTTCCACAGAAGGTTACTGAGGATATCATGGACCGAGCGTGTGAGCAACAATGAGGTCTTGGGAAGGATGCAAACAAGGAGGAGACTTGTACTTAACATCAGTTAAAGTTTATGGGACACGTACTAAGAAAAGAGGACTTGGAGAATCTGATACTCACAGGGGGAATAGAGGGAAAGAAAGACAAGGGAAATGAACGCCTGACATAACTGGCGGGCTTTAGCAAGTGGATGACAGAACGTGATATGGGGGAGGGGACCTAATGACGAATCATTGAGAGCTATAAGCGATAGCGAGAAATGAAGAGCCAGGATCGTCTATGTCCTGAAAAAAACATTTCTCATAAAAAGAATCTAGATTGGCTTCATGGTCTCATATTAATGTCGAATTGGCTAGATGTAACCGTTTCTTCTTTGATGGCCGTTTCTTTTTTCGCATTCCTTGTCTGTGGAAATCCATTCTTGATTTCCAGCCAACAAAGATCTTCAAATAATTAAATGCAATTTCAATCGTTATCTTCTGTCATTTTGATTTCTGCCCTTTTATTGTTTTCGTTCATTAATAATGCTTTTTCTTTTTCTTTCATACTCAATAAGTCGTTGTGTCTTTGTGGCTTTATTGTCTTCCTTGCTGTGTTTATTAAAGAAGAAAAACTGCATGCACAGCCTACTCAAGTCATGCTCAAAGCCATATAAATTTGTAGAGAAACGAACGATGGCCAGAAAGTACGTTGTACGTAACAGCTAATACAGTAAGTTTATAATAAAATTAAAGGAAATAAAAGGGAGATAACTCTAATACTCTACGAAGATGACGATAAATAGCGGAAAACATTACACCTAAAATATAATCTGGGTGTAGTCGGTTTTATTCTTTTTCTCAATTTGTTTAATTCCCCAGAAGTCTATATAGATAGCCTTCAAGACTGGTAGATACATTTCATCTGAAGATAACTTCAGGCGTGAAACTAACTCTCAGTGTTTATTCCTTCGTCTATACTGTCAAAATCTCCAAAAGCTTTACCCTCAATTCTCATCACATTTTCTCCATTAATATAGAATATAATATATATATATATATATATATATATATATATATATATATATATATATATATATATAGAGAGAGAGAGAAAAGAGAGAGTTAGAAAAGAGAGGGAGACGGGCAAGCTTGATTCTTTAATGAACCAGTGTTTACCAACCCTTGACTATGATATATAACGTTTGTTTTCCAACGTTGAGATTGTGTTGGTATTAATATTACACAATCGTTTGATGTTTTACTGTACATCCGGACACGCTTCAAATTGCGCGGGTGCTCACTATTAATCGAAATACATCCCAGATAATTTCGCACGCGAAATAATAAAAAAGCAAAACAAAGGAGAGTAAGCCTGTCTCTAGCAGTGATTATTAAAAGCTACGCCGAGATGATATAAGTAAAAACAAACAAACAAACAAAAAAAAGCGGGTAAACTTAGGCGTTAAACAGTTATGCACTGAAAGCTGAAGTACGACAAATAATCCTCAAAAAGAGATGAAAGAAAGAAAAACGGCCATATTAATCGAAAATTGTTGCAGAAATGAAAGCGAAGATGTTTTTGTTCATGGAAAACAAGGGCTATTTTTTTAATATGATACACGCTATGATAGAATGCCATGAATCTACACTGCAATGTTATTCACACTTTTCTATATTATCTTAAATATGTCGTCTATAAAAAATATGGTGTCATACAAAATAATTTTCGATCATAGGAAATATATATATATATATATATATATACACCAATGTAATGAGAATGAAAATAATATAAAAACCCAAACGTTCACAGTATTAATTCAAAACATGGCTCAATACCGATAGTAGATCAATAATTATTTATTATATATATATTTTTTTTTATATAGACAAAAACAATTTACTCGCTGCAAAGATGAAGTTGCACCTCGACTGGTGAAAACCAATATGGTTATCTAAATCATTTTGGCCTCATCAATTGAGGTGCAACTAAAATGCATAGAAACGATGTTGCTATATATATATATATATATATATATATATATATATATATATATATATATATATATATAGGCGTTTTATTTTAGATTTCATTTTTTATGCTAGCAATCGAATTCCATTACCTCACCCCAGCTATGGGTAGTATAGCACGACAGACTATAATCTTGGGTGATAATCAGTCAAGGAGAAGTAAAATCTGATTTCAAAGCCCCTGATGCGTTGAACGTACTGTCTCTTTAGGTAAAGGCTAGAAAAAATTAACTTCAAAAACAAATTCACCTCTGAGAGGAGGGACGTGTTAATCACAAAATCACCAGTGCAAAAAGAACTGATAAGCCATTACAATATTATGTTTTGAATATCACCATGAACCACAGATATGAGATGGAGGTGAGTGGTGACTAAAGGCTGCAGCATGTGCTAACTGAATAGATACAATTATCTATGAGATGTTTCTTTAAAAATGGTCATAATAGTTGTTGTGTATGATACACCTAATTTACATAAGCGGACTACCGACCATATAAATATGGGTTGGTACCGGAAGACGGGGAAGATAGTAGAGATTAAGAAATTGAATCCAGAGACTCTGCCCGACTGCGATTTAGTCAACCCATTATGCAGGAACAGTCTTCCCAAGAATATACCAAACTAACTGTAAATATTGTGTACCTATTCTTTGTTTCAATACATTTTGTTAACGTACATTTTGTGTTGTATTATTCCATGCTTATTTAAGCTTCAACAATAGTGATCTTCATTGTCTCTCCACTTTCACACTCAAAGTGTATATATATATATATATATATATATATATATACACACACACACATATATATATATATATATATATATATATATATAGACAGATAGATATACACTTTTAAAGTATGCTATATTTATGGGATAAACAGCTCAATATCTGAGATAGAACGTATGTAAATATAAATATAAAAGTGAACATTGAAGTCAACACTCAGAGGCGACAGACTGTTTCATTATATACATATAAATACAAACGTTATTTTTAGTGGACACTCTTATTGAAAAAAAAGCTCCGTTTATTTTATAAACAATTTATTTATTTTCGTATACCTGCATAAGTGTTAGAGAAATCATATCAAAGAACAAATTTATGCTTTCTAGCTGAATTCGAACTTTTTTAGGCAGAAGCAGCCACAGTTAGATCCGTTACCCTATGACCAACTGTACTATAAATTACCAATCGGTCAGGCAAACCCGAATTTTTACTTTCTTTTCATGTGCCATGTTCTTTGAGAATGTTTACGATCGTGGCTCTCTACCTGCCTCTATCCCTAGCAGATTTCAGTAAGTACCTTCCCTCTGCTTCCTCCCCCAGGTCACGTTCTGTCATTCACTTGGTTAAGTCCGCCAGGTATGTGATTTCCCTTGTCTCTCTTTCCTTCAATACGACCTCTGAGTATCAGATTCTCCAAACGCCCCTTTCTCATTATGTGTCCCAGAAAATTTAGCTGTCTCTTCCTGATATTACGTATAACCCTCTTTTTACAAACTTTCTAATGCTTCATTGTTGATATTCAAGCGAAACTTCTGTCGGCATATATCTACTGAAATTTTTCATATCTACAGTTTTGTACCCAAACGTCATCAAATAGAATGTTCTAAATAAAATAATGGATTTCTTATTAATTCAACATGATTCTTTATCAAATTAAACATTACATTTAACAGACACTCGTATTTGAGTGGAAGCTACACTTATTAAACAGTACATTTATTTTCGTCTTCGGTATGAATGTTACAGAAATATTTATTTTAAAAAAAAAAAACGCAATTCAGTACATGGATTTTATATATTGAATTCCGTTTTAAAAATATATTTCTCTAACATTAATGCGAAGACAAAAAGTAAATATACTGTTTGATAAATAAATGTAATGTGTATTCAAATACGAGTATACATTAAAAACAACGTTTAATGTAAGAAAGATACTATATATATATATATATATATAGCAAGGATTTTACTTACAAACCCTAACAATAACATTTGTGTAGCATTTCATATAGTAGAATAAGAGAATCTTTGAAATTTGTTAATAGATTAGCCAAAAGATAATACAATGTCCATATTCATTAAATTCAGGACAGAAAACATATATCGGATTCAAGAAAATATAATAAAATTAACTTAACAAAAGTAACTTGTCATTCTTCATTAACAAAACATGAATTAAAAAGGATTTCATTCCAAATACATACCTGTAATATATATATATATATATATATATATATACACACACAAAAAATGAGTGTATATGTATATATATATATATATATATATATATATATACACAAAAATGAATGCGTGTATATATAACACATAAAATGTCTATATATATATATATATATATATATATATATATATATATATATAATAAACACATAAAATGCCTATGTATATATATATTTATATATAAACACATAAAATGCCTACGTATATATATATATATATAAACACATAAAATGCCTACGTATATATATATAAAACACATAAAATGCTTACGTATATATATATATATATATATATATATATATATATATATATATATATATATATATATATATAAACACATAAAATACCTACATATATATATATATATATAAAACACATAAAATGCCTACATATATATATATATATATATATAAAAAAAAACACATAAAATGCCTACATATATATATATATCAAAAATATAATTCAGTGTATATATATGTTTAGTAGCTTGCAAATCTGAGACAGATTATTAAGTCTCCCTGTTTCTAAAAGAAAATTCCAATTTAGATGTAATCTCATAGTGGACATACAGTTACATTTCTCAATTAAATCATCTTGATATTGCATTAATTAAAATTTCCCTGCGACTGTTCTGCATATTAACATCTACGTATTTACACATTTATTATTCTTCTTTGAATAATGTTCAATGTCTGTGATTACTATCTACCAAGAAATAACGGAAACACTTTCTTACACGGAACAACACTCTAATCTTATTCTAGAATACTGTCTGACTATAATATTTGTCTGACTTGGGAAGATTCTTGGAATTTATATATGAATTCTTTATTCAAAGCAAGATTAAGGGTTATCTCAAATCATATAAGTCTCTATTGGAATGTATGAATTTCTGAGATTAACTAGAAATCAACCTCTGTTTTAAGTTACCTTTTATTCCTCCAGGCCCTGTATATAACAACTAAGATGAATATGTTGCCTCCGCCCCGAAAAAACAGAAAAAAAAAAAATACATATACTCATGAAATATCCACAGTTCAGAAATTCGGGCGCAAAGTTTCAATGTATTTCTGTAGGCTTTTCATAATGTTCTTTTTTTTTCTTTGTGCACACAAACAACGCCCCACACTCCACTTATATAGGCAAAGCTAAATAATTCTTTGTGGAAACTTTAAATATTTGCATCGTCTCTTTTCTTAAGTACTTCTAATCTTACTGATTATCGCCGATTAGCTTTCAAATCTCGCGCACTCTCTTTGATCTGCTCCTTTAGTCGGTTCTTATTTAGTCAATCGACAACACTTTGCTTCGTAAGATAATGCAAAATCGTCCTAGAAGGAAAAAAAAAAAAAAAAACTCCGTCGTCTTCGTTGGGATTACAAGAACAGATCATCTCTAAGGTTACCAATATTTTATTTTTATTTTATCATCTTATTTTCCGATTTGGTTTCAGATTCTGTCTCTCTTTTTTTATCTTTTCCCACCATTTGTCACTTTGAGTCAGGACACCTGATAGCATCACTTGTACTTCTTGATCTTTTTATGTGCCATGTCCTTTCAGGACGTAGGCGATCACGGCTCTCCTCATCCCTTTATCCCTTGCAGCTCTCAGCAAGCTCCTTCCCTCTGCTTCCTCCCCCAGACCATGTTCCTTCATCCACCTGCTCATCAGGTAGGTCACGCGCTGCTTTACCTTGACTATTTTCCTCTATTTGACCAGTATCAGATTCTCCAGGCCTTCCTTTCACATTACGTGTCCCAGAAACTTCAGTTGCATCTTTCTGATGTTAAGCATAATCCTTCTCCCTGTTTGTAACCTCTCTAAGATCTCATCGTTGCCAGGTCCATAATACCCTTACCATCCGATAGAACCACATCTCCGTCTACTCGAGTCTTTTCTTCATCTTTGAGTAAATCGTCCAATATTCGTATCCGTAAAGAAGAACAGATGTCATGTGACAACTCAGAATTTTTTTTGTTTTTGTTTTTTGTTACCAAAGGAATACGCTGCTCAGCTAAATGTCTTTGGAATTTCTATAAAGAATTTGAAAAAGAGCAAGAAACCAATTCGATTGAAATTATCATAACCAATGCTATTTAGACAACAATGATGGGAACGCAGGTTTGACAACTGCAGCGAGATGCAATTTTTAACATTTACAAAATATATTGCTTTTAAATCGACTATTTTCTAAAATATATATTCTCAGCCTCCTTTTGCCATGAATACGCATTTCCAACATTTTTATTCTTTTTAAGCATTTCACTCCAATCAAGGCCGGAGTGCCACTAGGGTAGAGAACAATAGTAAAGAGGTGTATTTGGCGAGAGGAAAAAGAGAAGGACGGGGAACAAGATCAAGGTATCAGGTGATGTCGACTGACATTCAGTCAGTCAGTTATGTGCCATGCGTAATACACGCTTAGGCGATCATATATCTTTTAATACATGACTGACGAGGCAGATCTTTTCCCCGCAGTAGGTTGCCATTTCTTTCTGTGGTAGACGAGTTGCCATCCAAGGCTATAGAACCCCGTCTGTCCTGGTATCTCTCCATAGCTGGAGGGAGAAGAAGAGGATTCATATCTTTCCCAAGATGTCTTTAACACGTGAGTGAATGTAATGGATTCGACTGGAATTCGAACGCGACTCCCCGAATTCCTGTCGAATTTAAATATTATAGTTATCAGGGAAGCCAGTAAGAGGAAGAGAACTCCACTGATGGGAAGTGCCAGAGAAGAAGCTGTTTGAGTAGAATAGAGAGTTACATTTATCCATTTTGACAGTGAAAGGGTGTGACCGAGATGCCAACCTAATAGCTCGCTTAAATTCATGCAGTTTGGAAATCAGAGAAAGGGACTCGTCTGAACAGCTGGCGTGAAATTACTTATAGAAGAGACAGATGGAAGCCACGGAAGGTCTGATTGATAATTGCGAAAATATATTTCTTCCAATTTTATCTCCCAGCTTGAAAGATAGATAAGTGTGTACGAATGTTTAACATTAAGATATGTTCTGAATTTAAATATTGATGATACCCATAAAAAAAAAAGTGTCTAATGTTGAGTAGTATAAGTAAGTAATTATTTTCATTAGAATTAAGTGTTTAGAAAAATGTTACCGTGTTTGCATAAGTAATGGAAAAGTTTCTATAAAAAAATTATTTTCAAAGTGTGAAAATTTTCTTTCTGGTAAAATACATTCGTTTTTACTTTCTTAGATAGAAACTGTTTTCTAGATATTAATGTACTTATTATTTTATCGTGTTTATCCTTCCAGGTTTTCCAATGCAAATGGCGTTCCTTTCTGACGAATCATATGAAAAATTGTTAAATTCAATTTTCTGTTAATAAATAAACTCGTCAGATTGAGACTTTGAAAAGGCTGTCATTCGTAACGTCATTCTCGATTAGGAATATTTAATCTCTCAGCTGTATACAACCGATTGCTCAGACCAAAGGTTAAAAATGACTTCGTGCAAAGGAAGCCTCCATATTATCGAATATCATCTTTGTCGCGCCACGTCGCCTAGCTCTAGATAATTACAAATTATTGTACCAAATAAGAGAAACAATGTAAGCACCAGTTGCTCGGTCAGTGAACATCGAATTTAAATTGTCTTCAATTTACTCATTTTATTCTATTTATGTGAACTTGTTATTTTGATGTTCTTTTTAAGCTAACTTAAGTTGCTTGTGTTTCTATTTTTTAAAATTTGAAGAATTTTTCTTTCCTATTCAGATCCTTAGCTATACAACATCGGAAAAAGTGTAACATGATTGACTCTCCGGAAATCACTGGAGAATCCCGTTAGATGTATAAAGAAAGAGAATGTCAATAATATATAATTCTACGAAGTTATTTGCTTATTAGGATTAGAAAAAATAATTTTATATTTTCAACATTCTAAAAATATTACAATTATAATAATGAAGTAATGTAAAGCAATATTTATCATTTAGCAATTTTAATAAATACATTTGAAAACAATTTTTATTCATATATTTATAAACATTTATTAAATTATTAAGATTGCGCAAATTAATTGAAACAACTGCCTGGCTTTCCTTCCTTTCGCCATATTGTCATTTTTAGACCCACTTGTGTGACAGGGTATAATCCGTTTCTATTTTTTCTCAGATTAGGTCATTTGAATCTATTTACGTGATATATGATGAAATTTGTTTGGTCTTGAAAAATATTGGATCCTCCGTGATTACATCAGATCTTCATCACGCCCAGACACTTTTGTCGCGACTGTCGATTAGTTGTTCTATGGCTATTGTCTGCGATGGACGTTATTCCAAAAAGGGTACGAAAATTGTAACGATGCACGAACACAATGGGAAGCCATACAAGTGAGCAAATGAAAGTACTATCGACTGGTTGGGAATCTTTAAATCCAATGGAGAATCTGTGCATAAGCTACAAAGAAAGACTTTGTGGAATGGACTTATGAAGTACTAACATGTGCACTGCATAATGTTTCACTGGAAAAATAATAACAGAATTATTCGTTTTGTTTCAATTAATTTGCACAATGGTGTATGTAAAACAACTATGAAGGAATTCTTTATTATTTACCATTTTATAAAGTTTGAATCAATTAGTAATTAGTCGATGTCTTGCCAACATATTAATAAACAAGCAAATAATGTAAATAACAATCTAATACATAAATAGTGTTTATTATTTTGTGATCTATTCTCAAGACCAAAGCAAATATATGAATTCACTTTCATATGTTTAGGTTTAATTACAATTCTAATCATCGGTTTAAAAAAAAATATATATATATATTGCCGAGGAGTGAAGGTAGTTAAAATAATAAAAAAAAAAAAACGGTATCATGTGAAAAACCGTCCTTTTATTATTCCGTTTGTTTGAGGGATGGGACACGAGGTCTATGTTTGCCAAATATTATTTCTATTAAGTTTCAAATTCATAACATTTTGCCTATAATGAAAAGAAGGCATTGACGCTGAATATTAGAAATCGAGTAAAGATTGGCATTCTCATATATCTAATGGGCTGGCACTCATTTAAGAACGATGGCTGCTGTTGAGTAAAGCTTTAATTCTGTTAGCAGAGGTGAAACATCCGTTTTGAAATTCTTACTTCCCGAACCTTATTTTTACGGGTTTTTTTTTTTATCATCTTTCTCTTATTAGAAGATTGTTTAGAAGGATAAGGTTGAAAGGAAGGGCAAATGGAAGAAACTGTTTGAAAAAGATTCTACCGGATGTTTATTAGGTTCACTGAACGTGCTGCCCGCTCTCCATAGGGATAAGAAACGAGTAATAGCTTGATTTCTTTGTATATTTATTTCCGCGCCTTTTTTTTTTCCTGTGAGTAGAGGAAGGAGGCCAGATGATGATTTATAAACGAAACAGAAGTTAGAGACGGAAGTTTATATCTTTCTACAGTCTGTTCCTTCCTTCCTTCATGAAAATCTGCTGAATCTTTATTTTTTTCTTCACCTGGTTGTCTTCTGTATTCCTTTTAATTTAAAAAAAAAAATGATAAACCTACTGTAAAGTATTTTATGACTTTTCTCTTTTGCAGACAGTTCGAATAAAATATCGTTTCTCGACATTACCAAACTTTTAAAACACTTTCACGCTTGAATGAATATAAAATTGTCCATTGGCTGTGATGGCCTGGTTTAAGAAAATACAGAATTACTATTTCCTGGAATTAAAGAACTATAAGACCCTAACGTCGATTTCTCATGGGCACCGACATTTTGGTTTTGTTCATATACTGTGCAGTCCAGACGAAACAAAACGGCAAACACTACTGAAAATATGATAATAATAAAATACTTTATCTTACGCTAGTATATGTTTATATTAATTTTGAAATAACACTAAACTCTACAGATCGATATTTTGCGGTGTTTTGAAAATGGATGCTTACGTGAAAACAGCAATATAAGTTTCGTAAAGTTATATAATTACGCCCAGAGAAATAACGGAGTTAATAAATCATATAATATTTCAAATAATCTTAATATGTAAAGTAAAATTTACTGAAAGTCCTTTTACTGCTTATTTGTTCGTTCGCTTATTATGCAGAAGATTTACTCAATAAACGGAAAGAACATTTTGTTCAACCCAGTAATATGAAATCTAATTTTTCAGACAATTGATACGTAATATGACAGTGAATGCTGAACAATTTCCCAATAGATGATGAAGAGACTTGAAGAAACAAATCTGTGTCTGTACAGAAAGAAAATTAGAATTTCATAGACTAAACACGTGAGCAACGACGAAGTTCTTGAGACAATGTTAATAAAGAAGACATTGTTAACAGCAGGAAGATTCATTTGAAATTTTGGAGCACATAATAAAGAAAGAAGGCTTGGGAAATTTGATACTAACAAGACAGTTTAAAGGTAAAAAAACACAGAGAAAAGAAATACATAACCTGTCGAACTTGAGGGGAGAGATAGCAAAAGACTTACTAAAGTTATTATTAACAAAGAACAGTAAATTAAGGAGATTCATGATCACCAATGTCCAGAAGGGTCACGGCCTATACCTGCAGCAGGAGGAGAAGATGAAGAAGATAATAGAAAAAAATAAGAAAGAAAAAGGCGTTGGAAGATTGCGTTGTCTAAAAATCTTTAGGGAATACATCACGCCCGATTTGAAATTCAGTACTCGAAATATTTTCGGCATTCAAAACCACGGATGTATGAGAAATATGTAATAAATTACTTTATCAAGCTAGCACATTATATATACTAGCAGTATAACTCATCTTCAACCAGGTGTTTCATTACTGAGAATTTTTGCTGTTCAGTTGGAACAGTTTAAGTCAGCCCACCTGTAAATCAATATTAGTACCAACAATTGTGTGCAACTAAGGCACATCACTAAATGGAGGGTTAACAATTTGAATAGAAGGGTGACCCTGAAAAGGGCCGTTTTTGAGCTTTCAATTTTGAAAGGAAGGAACGACTTCCATGGACCGTCATAATAATAATAATAATATACGATAAATTTTATTTACATAATATATTTTTTGTATTTCTAATAATCTTTTGCGTTAGATTTCAATTCTCTAAATTGGTTGTAGTGATTTTTACAGACAAAAAAAATCAGGTTTTTCGATTTTTCACCTTCAAGGTTGTAATTTTTTCCAACCAATTTGGACTCAAAACCGACACTGAAGAATTATCTGCAAAAAAAAAAAGAAAAAAGAAAAAAAAAAAAAAGAAAAAAAGAATCATTGAAATCGGAAGAACACTGTGGATTATACACAAACATACTTATAAAATCACATTTTCAGAATTATAGATATACATTCCTATATGAAAAATATTTACTAACAACAACCATGAAAATTTCCTTTTTTCTGATTAGCATTTTCTGGTGAATCTGAGTTTTTTTTAAGTTTATGACTGAATAAGCACATAAGTTCTACGATAAAAAAATACTTGTAGAAATTCCTCAATCCTATCGTTTCATGAAGTGAAAAATTTAAACGGAAGAATAAATTATACTTCCAGTAGCCCTATTTACAATGCCATCACATAATCTAACATACATACTGCAGTATAAGGAACACTCACAACATGGCTAGTATTTCTGCGCATGCTTACCTACGTTAATGACATGCTTTTTTTTCCATTCATACACAGGCAGAACCTCTATTTGACCCGGTGTGCTTTTACCTCTCAGCTACGAAGAGCTTCACAATAAAGATATGATCTGTTTAAAGCATACACTCTTGTTTAGGTTTTAACATGAAACGCATATTTACTCAGTTGTTTTTTTTTATCCGAAACATAATGCAATTTCCTATAAATTACTTACGCTTCGGATATGGATAGCCATGTTTGAGTGGGCACACAGTTTTTATTAACAATATAAATCCCGCTTACTGGCCTGCACATGCGTTCGATTCAAACATGGGTATTTAAAAAATAAAGTGTTGAGTTGGAGTATATAATCTCGGATAGAGAAGGCAATGATTCATTTGAACACACACACATATATATATGTATATATATATATATATATATATATATATATATATATATATATATGTGTGTGTGTGTGTGTGTGTGTGTTTGTTTAAGTGGTATAAATAGTTTCTACTAGCCAAGAGATCGAAAATATATCCAAGGAAATTCGATTCCAGATAAAAGGTCACATGTAGGCCAATCATCCATCAAAACGATACTGCTGAATTTTAATAAAATCCAGTGTTTATATAATTAACGTGAATCATATATATATATATATATATATATATATATATATATATATATATATATATATATATATAAATCGCCACTCATCAGAGTCAATTTTCTTTATATGTCTTTTCGATCTGCTGCTATAAATTAGAAAAATGTAGGCGAATATAAATTATATATATATATATATATACGTGTGTGTGTGTGTGTGTGTTTGTTTGTGTATGTATGTATGTATGGGTGTGTTTCACGTTAAATTATTTTTCCTGATGAAAAAAGAAATACATCTTGCGATTTTTTCATATTCCTTTTCAATTTCTAGGCTGTCCGATATTTTAACTTTTAAAAGGGACTGGGATCTCAACTCGTTCACAAATATCCGATTTTAAGCAGGATTTATGTCGACGGGAAAGCCTTGTGTTTATAAATTCTTTCTATAGTGGAAGCTCAGTTCACGAATGAATTTCGTTACTGAAGGCTGTTCACGATCCGACAATATTTTCACCATAGGAATCAATGTAAAATGGATTAAGTCCTCCATTGCCACCAGATGATTGCTTATTTAAACTTTTGCAACATTACTTTGGGCACAAATGCATACGCAATATCAATGAATCATTGATGCGACCATTATTTAAATCAAACACTGAAGTTTCACCTGTACGGAGGAGGGTTGGTGGCATAAGTGGTAGATGAAAGAGGACATATAAGTATTGCCTACAAAGGGAGACCCCCTTCCATAAAAAAAATCAGGTCTTTCTTTCGTCACCAGAGAGATTTTTTTTTGGGGGGCGGGGGTATTATTATTTGGAAAGTTTGTTCGTTAACCGATGTTCCACTGTATGTTTCTTTCCTTTTCTTAAAAGATCGTCGTATGTTCTTTCAGTGCATTTAATACAGCCAATTTCGCACGTTTGGGTTACCGTACTTTCAAAACTAATTTTACAACTTCAAGAAGAAGAGGTTCATTTATATACTTGAAATCTTACAAAACATTAGTTTCTGTTTTCCTATCATGTTTGCTAAATGTTCCAACCATCTAAGCTCAAGATGATAAAAACACGTGTATATATGTAGGAGGCGCGGTGGAGTAATGGATAACGGCTTGCATTGAGGAATCGGAGAGCCGAGTTCGAATTCCAATCGAATCCATTACATTCACTTATGTGCTAATCCTCCTCTTCTCCCTCCAGGATAGACTGGGTTCTATACCGTTGATTGGAAACTGGTCTAGGAGGACAACTCTGAATTCAATACCTGCGGAGGGTTGTTCGGAGACCCTGTGACACTTCAAAAAGTGTGGATGGTCCTACACAAAACCTTCACCACTATAATCAAATCTCATATGCTGTTGTCGGGCAGTCGGTTTCCTAGAACTGATCTGCTTGACCCTCATACGTCGAATTCGACAATATAAGAAATTAAAACATTTTCCAGGGTATTAAAAAATATCGTTGTCGTTACCTTTTTGACGTATTTTATAATTCAGCGAATATGTCACTTCCAATGACATCATGTTCGCTGACATTCTCGCATCATTTTTACCTACTTAAGTTTTTCGTCCACCAAAATCAATGAATGCTATGGACACCGATCATCGATTGGCCAAACATCATTTTTTCTTTTCTCTCTCATCCGGGTGTTATCACTTTGATATTCCCATGTCCAGGATATGATCAGCTGCAAAGGAATGACATTTTTTTTCTTTTTCTAATCAAAAAGCAGGAACCGGATCGATAGAAAATGCATTGAGAGATCTGTCAGTCCATCAACATTTAAGTGAAGTTGGGTGATTGTTTACGCCTGTGCGTTGAGCTAAGTAAAATGTGTGCCTTCCTAACTCGTTAATGTAGGCAACAATTTTTCTAAAATATATATTCGTAATATACAGTGATATGTAAGAAAATTAGGTTACTGAAGATTTGTACACTACCTGTCACTTATTACAGGGTAAAACATTCTTTCAGTTCTACTTTTAACCCCACCATCAACAACAACAACAATAATAATAATAATAAATATATTGGTAAAAAATTATCTATATTTATACCGCTGATAGAACCTCTATAGAAAGAGAGAGTAGCAGCGGTAAAGTGGCCATACGTCAAGAATACAAATTTCATGGTTCCATGCGATTTTTAAACCAATTCTTTCAACTATTTTGAAGCTAGACGCTAACAGTCACTATACAGTGATTTTTATATGTTAAAACTCTAGATATATTTAATTTTCAGTCATAAAAACATATTAAAAGAACATTCATAAAAATAAAACGGGGTAACAAAATGTACATAGTACCACAAAATGATAATACACAAATATAACGATTAATAACAACTAAGACAGTTCATCGATCCTCTCGCCTCAGAAAAAAAATCAAATAGATAAATAAGTAAATTATGCATAGCGGCTAAAAAATATACAACACCAAAAGGATGTTATCCACAAAAACAAATATATCTTTAAAGGCTAATTACCTTTAAGCACACCAGTCATTCCTATATATATATATATATATATATATATATATATATATATATATATATATATATATAAAAGAGAGAGAGAGAGAGATTGTTGGTAGGACTTAATGTATATTGATTCCAAAACCTTCAGGTGATAATAGTCATTAGCCTTAATCAGTACTACGAACATGTCCGACCTATAAGACCGATTACTGCAGGTTGTTAATCAAATGTTTAGCTATCGCTTAACCTGATACATTAACACACCAACGTAAATTGCCTCTATTTCCCTTGGCTGGAACGTGTTGGTTAATCCGCGTTTCCAACCTTTCACCCGGTCATCGCACATCACCAGCATCAGAATGTCATCAGAATATGTAAATTAGAGAATTAATATGATGCATAAGCAGAACATCATTCCGAATCAGTATCAGCATAAGGGGTTTGGCACCTGAAACTATCCGAGGATTGGCGAAATGATAAGAAATTCAAACAACAACTGAAATTTACTTAGCAAATCTCGCAATTGCCTCACCAATCCAGAGGAAACGCAAATAGACACGGCATTTCTGGAGACAGATTTGCTTAGGCTTACATAATTGTCGCATTTTTCTCTCAAGGCTGGAATCCACAATATTCATGCAATAGCCATTCACTCTCAGAACCGTCTCGATAAATTCACATTCTGAATCTAATTTAGTTTCCGAGCATATGATCGCGGACAGATCGACCAAAGATTTAATTAAATATTTTTAGCTATTTAAAACGTAAAGAATCCCATCGGCTATATAAACTCATAAAGTTTGGTCTCCAGTAGCCTTATGTATGAAATCATATATTTGATACACGTACCATGGCATTGAGAAAAGGAAGAACACCACTGCACTTTTCATATGTGAAATGCAACGTCAGGTGTAATGCATTGAGGAATTGATGGAAAAACACAGCACAACCTCATTTTCATTCAAACAAACGGTGTCATCCTCGTATGTAACGTACTCCTTGGGGCTTTCAATACGAACAAATAACACTTGTTCGTGTGTGTGTGTATGTATATATATATATATATATATATATATATGTATGTTATTATTATAGGCCCTAAATGACTACTCCTCTCTCTCCTTTTTTCAGCTTATACATGATCATATTAAAGCTGAATTTTACAGACACGACAAAGAATTCAACTCCACGAAGACATTTTCAGGAATAAGTGAAGACGACAAAATTCTACGGTACAAGCTATCAACGCAAATATTAATAGTTTGTTGCAAAGGGACACAGGTTTAAAAAAAAAAAACAAAAAAAAACTATTAATATCAAATGAACATAAAATTCTCCTCAACGCTGAAAGTACAGTTCTTCATATATATTTGGCGAAAGTAAATTAGATTTTTTTTTAACAATTACTCATACAGCATTTCAGCTTAAGCTGTAAAAATGTAACTAACCACTTTGCTAACTTGAGCTTCACCAATCCTAAATCCGTCCCCGTTCATCTTCCACAATGCTTCAGACTCAAAAGTAGCCTACGTTAAGTACCTTGAGGAGATAGTGCTGCTCAGGGTCAAGACAGTGGTAGTTGGATAAACGTACATCAGGAAACAGAACACTGAACCATGCCACACAATCTGAAGAGGCTAATCATGGCTGCCAGACAATTTCTTTGTCCACGTTACCCCTTATATATGGCCACCTAACTCCTCGGAAGGCAACCCCCTTGTGGGACGCAGTTGAGCGAGAGAGCAACAAAACTAGTTTTAATACAAAAGATGAACTGAAGGTAAGATTTATGTCAGCATTCATCAAATTAAACAAAGAAACTATCCAGAAGAGTTGCAGGTGATTACGAAGTCGTCTATAGGCCATGGTTGAAGCCAATGACGATTTTATTGAATGAATTCACTCTTTTAGTATTTCAAGATATTTTTTGCGTAATTTTGCTAAATATATCTGTTAAAATGAGATGTCACTGTTATTTTAATTTTTGCGTAATGTAGAAGACAATTTATCCATCGCACCCTGTAGAGAACGGATTATTTGAGTTTCACTTTATTTTTCCCGTGTTATTCTTGCTGAAAACGGACTTGCTTTTCATGAAAGATAAAACATTTCTCCTTTAATCACATGTATATGCTTCCACTGTAATGAAAACAAATCTATGTTAGTGTCCTCGAAATTTGTTCTTAACTGGTACATTTTATTCGTTGTTTGGATGACGCATTTATAATTACAGTTGGTCAGCCAATTGAAAAATTATTATGACTCATTTTATACTATTTAGCCAGAATATATCGACAAAAAAGGATAAAAATACAAGCAATAAATGGAAATAAAACTAAGAGTCCCTAAAGAAATTATGAGAGAAATCAAAATTAGTGTGTAATATGATGAAACTGATATTCATATCAATTCTGAAAAACCAGCGAAATATAATCAGTCATTGGAACATATTTACATTGCGGGCTTCCATAAAGCTGTGATAGTTCAAACCATTGGGAAATGTTTTAAATTGCCCATGGGTAATCCAATTTGCAATATCATTAATCTTTCCAGATAATCTTCTATCTGATGTTGGATGATTATCCGTGCAAACACCCAAATCTAAAATTAGTCCCACACGCCTCATTTATTTCCTGCATGCTATTATTTCGACCTCGCAAAAATCGGCCATATGTGACCCCTTAATCACACAAACATAACAGCGTTAAGATCCCAATTCCGAAATTTCGATCGGCCATAAAATATTTCAGCGCTGTGACCAATATCTTACAGATTTATATCTCCCTATGTGAAGTTAAAGAAGAAAAGAATACTGAGCTGCTACGTGACATCTGACCTTCTTTACGGCATCAAATTTTGGACAATTTCTTCCAAAATGAGGAAGAGACATGAGGCGACAGAGATGTGCTTCTACAAATGGATGCTAAGGATATCATGGACCGAGCGTGTGAGCAACGATGAGGTCTTAGAGAGGATGCAAACAAGGAGGAGGCTTATACTTATCAGGAAGAGGTAGCTGAAGTTCCTGGGACACGTAGTAAGGAAGGAGGGCCTGGAGAATCTGATACTCACGGGTCGAATAGAGAGAAAGAGAGACAAGGAAATACATAGCGGCCTTAAGCAAGTGGATGACGTGGTCTGAGGGAGATGGCAGATGGAAGGAACTTGTTGAGAACTGCAAGGGATAGAGAGAGTTGGAGAGTCATGATCGTCTACGTTTTGAAAGGACACGGCACATAGAAAGAATGTGAAGACTTCGAACAATCTTAAATTGTTCATTTTTTTTTATGTTCGCTCAGCTTCCTCTATAATGATTCCTACAATTTACAGTAACCGTTTTACTATTTAAATAGAACCATATGTTCTATCAAATAGCGTATTTTTTCGCAATTCTCACTTGCGTAAATTCCTCCCGATTTCTTGTTTCCGTGCCGCCTACAATCTTCAAATATCTAAATGCAACGATAATCGCCATTTTCTTTCTTCCTGAATCCTGTTATATTCTGTCCTTTTTCCTCACTTCAACTCTCTAAAGTCTTCTTAATCCTTTTCCTGACCAGTAACCCCTTGCGCCATAGTGGCATTAAGATTTTGCTTGTGTTGAAATGATAAAACAAAATCATATCTTTTTATGTAATATTGCTGGAATATGTGAGCTTGAGCGAGCTAATCCGCACTTCTCCAAACACGAAACAGTTCAAAAGCGTTCACGCGGCCTTATAGGTGATGTATTATTTTCAAACTTACGACCCCTTTCCCAGAGATAGAACGTCGAAAGCCTATAATAAGCGTATTTATATATCCATGGAAATATTCAAATATGACACTTTCCATAGATTTACCAGTTGAGACCTTTACTGCTATACAGATTCTAACTCTCACTCATAGACTTCGTATTCCACTTGTAAGAAGTGTGTTTCCGTTCGGACTGTACGTTCCTTCTACTGCTGTGTGGAACAGATTTTGAAATTAATTTCTATGTATTCTAGATATCCTCATTACTTTAAATTATTACGTCGGTAAAATAATTCCATTCAGCAAAAATCTATTTTCGGTTGCTCTTAGGCATTCTGTTCTATGAACAATAGCATAAAATTATTTAATGTCGGATATTCGAAACAAATGCGTATCTACGAACAAGATACAAGATCTTATCACAGGATTCGTTTTATGTCATCCAGGAATGACTAGGCAACATTAATCCACAAAGACCGTAATAGCCAGAAGGTGATTATGTTGTGATAATTCTCTGCCGAATGCTTTTGTTTTTCATTAGTATTACTTCACGCTCTTTTTTAAACTATGTTACGTCGTCGTTTTGTAAGAGAAAGTGACTTTTAATTCCGCAAATATATTTCTTTTTTATTTTATTGCAACCATTTTTTTATTATCTGAATACGTAAGCAAGAAAGAATTATTAAGAAAAATGGAAACACAATCTACATTTATGCACGTAATCAGAGATAGCCGAAGTTACTTGGACCCACAATGAAAAAACGAAGAATTTGATGCTCACAGGGTATTTCGAAGGCAAAAGAAATAGACGGAGGCAGCAGTCTACCTACCTTACCAGCTTTTGTGAATGAAATTCTTAACGTGGTTGAGAGGAATGGCAAAAGTAAACGCTTCTAATCTACTATTGTGAATAGGAAGTAGTGGAGAGTCATGATTGTCTTGAAGGGACACAGCATTTAGAAGAAAATTCACCAAATAAATTACCTGGAATACACTCAATATAGAGGGTTAACTTTAAAGTGGTTATAGGTTTGAAGGAGGAGATGCCAAGAAGCGCTGTGGATATGGATGATATATAACGATTTACACTAGAGTAGTTTAACAGTGTAGTGTTCAGTGGAGGATACTCAGAGAGTCTGATCTATGAAATAGCAAATCTTGGGAAAAGTTAAGATTACCCCTTTGAGTTGGAATAGGGCGGAAGTTAGTGTGATTCATTTTCCCGGGCGTAATTTGGTTTGCCCTGGCAGTAATGGTTTTAACGGGTAGGAATGCAGAATGGATAGTTTCTTTTAGTTTTCTCACAAAGATTTTCCTCATATAACATCCCTGTTATTTTATTTTTCTTTAGTTAGATTGATTAAAGTCAGAACAGATATTTGGAACACGCATCAACAAATACAGGAAATAGCTTGAGATTTGACAATGCCTTTAAACCAACATGAGAGAGAGGGAAACGTATACCTTGTCAAATCTGTAACCTCACTGCATTCATTCCTATCCATTTTAATGTTATAAGATTCCAAGTCGGTTTAGCTGGTAATATTGCGAAGAAAAATGCTGATGGAAGATACATCAAATGTTACGAATACTACAATTACTTCTGTTATTTGTCAAATTCAAAATACTTTCCTTTTCAACCATTAATTCTTTGTTTTATGAGAACGGATTTTATTATTGCTGTAAACATGAACATGTTAAAATATCTGTCTATATTTCTGAGAGGAGGTATTGGAATTATTTACATTATTTATATTTTTCGGATTGTTGTCCTCATCTTTAGTGCCATATTCACGGCGTTTCAGCTTTCTAGCGATGATTGGGATTTCAAACAGAACTTTTGTTTCGTTCACCGGGGTAAATTCTTTTAGTGTCACATGTCATGCCTCTTCCAAATGTCTCAGTTATCTCCCTTTAGCTCAACTCTCCAAGTTTCGTCTCCGAATTGAAATATTATTGTTAAATATCTATTATTATATATATATATATATATATATATATATATATATATTATATGAATCATTGAATAAATATAAAAGACCTTATGCAACTTGAAGTTATTAAAAACAAGGATCATAACATTCATTGAGTGGTTCGTAGGTTTATGTAACTTTAATAAATTTGTTTGCGAAGATGTTTTTCGCCATTCATATCATTAACTTTACTAATCTACTTTTTATGTGAATGATTCATGTAATATAAATTGAACTGCACCACATATTTAACTTGAAAAAGAACTGATCCGACGTGAAAATCTTCGGGATAACAGCTGCGATATTACTCTATCTATTGAACAATTTAGTTCATGCCACATTGACTGAACAAAACAAAAAAAAAACCCACAACAAATAAATTCACAAATTACCATATTGGTAAAAAACGCACTCTTAAATTTAAAAAAAAAAAAAAATTTCAACCTTAGCGTTGCGACTGCACGCTCCAAAATTTCTGATCCGTTAGCAATAACACATTACTAAAAAAATATGTTTCGATTCGCATTTAATCTTTCGTGTCCCGCTACTACCTGGATTTACTAAAAAACAAATTAATTTCCATGCCTGAGGATGGCTGTATGTACAGCTGAAAGTACTAGCGGAATAAAAAAAGACCTTATACAATTTGAAGTTATAAAAAACAAGGATCATAACATTCATCGAGTGGTTCGTAGGTTAATGTAACTTTAATAAATTTTTTTGCGAAGATGTTTTTCGACATTGATATGATTAACTTTACAATTGTACTTATTGTATGAATGATTCCTGTAATATAAATTGAACTGCGCCACACACACACACACACACATATATATATATATATATATATATATATATATATATATATATTTCATTGAATACGACAAAAAGTTGCTTTTATTTTATTTCCGACAATTTCTCCTGCGATCTAATTTTTTTTTTCTTTTCGGATGATAAATACAAACTGTCCGAATGTATAAATGTATAGCCGAAAGCGCACGGATAAAAAGATCATTCGGACAGTTTTATATATATATATATATATATATATATATATATATATATATAATTTATCATCCGAAAAGAGAAAAAAGAAAAAAAATATTAGATTGCATGAGAAATTGTATAAAGAACTAAATAAAAGCTCCATTTCTTTTGTATTCAGTGAAATGTGCATGAAAGAAGGATTGCTGCCTTATATAAATATATATATATATATATATATATATATATATATATATATATATATATATATATACGCACACACATACTTGGTAAAAACTAAGTCAACTTCATCATAGAGAGTAGGTTGAATTTAGAATTTTTTTTCTGTCTGAATTTTTGAAATAGGTTAAAGTTATCAGCCGTCTATCTTACTGTGTCGTTCATTAAATGTCTTAAAAACAACAAGAAACTGAATTTATTTCTTTTAGAATTTAAGAAGATATTCATATTTATTTCTTGTAAAATCTTTCTAAATTTTAAGCTGCCGCAATAGTTCTCAGGCATCTTTCGCAAAGCTCAAAAAAAATGTTGTAGAACTTTCTTTGATGTTTCTTCACCTCTTTATTGATCGGGCAATTTGTGAACTTTAGTTCATCGTTAACAAGCTTCGGGGAAAAGAGAAAAAAATCTAACATATCTTTCAGAGAAAAGTATGAAAACGAAAATCTCGTCAGAGTTTAAACACGTTTCTCCTTTTTTGAACGGAATAGAAAAGTCGTTTTTGAACTATATAGCCAGACACAAGGAAAAACTTTGATGACCTAAGAAGAACATGCATTGAAATATCAACTTTAAACTTCTGAAGCGAAACGTGATCCCCTACCGAAAAATATGTTTTCTGTTTAGTAGGATAGACATGGAATTCTTTATAAGGTATGGCCGTAACTTGGGCAGATTTTGTTTCACGATATCTGATGTCTTATTTTAAAATATCATGTAGCAAAAGTGTTTACAAATAGAATGCTAAGTCATTCTGCATGTAGCGTGTTCTTCAGACATGTCATTTTCAAAGTCTTTTGTTTCCTTTCAAACGAAGTTGCATCCATTTCAAGCAGAGTTCTTCGAATAACACGTCAAGTACGTTCCGGAAGAGGTAATTTAGAATTGGTATAAAAAGTGTAATCGAAGGAGACCGCCAAGAAATACACATGTGGGGACAAAATACATTAATGTCTAGATAATTATGCAATTAATTTATCTGAATATAAATTTGGATTGAAAAAAAAATGTTGGAATATTTTACAGCAGCTTGTCAAGCATCAAAATCACTTCAGTCCATAGATCAGAGATAAACACATATTTTTTTTAGCGGAATATCAACTTCTCTGGAGTATTTCATGCCTAAATCTAAACATTTTTCACGATGTTCGGTGATTGGACCACAAAGCTATTTTTAATTATTGCAAACTATTAATGGTGTTTTGATTCAAATCCGTATATTTTACCTCACGATTAAGGTTCATGCACGAATAAAACGGGAAAGATCTCTCACTGCATACACGTATGTGTGTGTATATATATATATATATATATATATATATATATATATATATGTGTGTGTGTGTGTGTGTCGAAATATATGTATATATCTATCCATATGTAAAAGAACGAATAAAATTCAAAACGTTATATAAACATTTTAAAGTTATCGTTGTGGCTTTATGTATGATATTTTTCAGTAGTCGTAAATTACTGGTGGTGTGCTTGGCCATAATTTGGCTCATTATTATTATTATTTCTCTTCATGTATTGCTAATATTTTTAATTTAAAATTAATATAAAAATATAAAAGGATAAATATTATAATGTAAGGTTTGTTATCTGAAGTATTGTATAGCTTCTTAAAGTGTCCTTTGTTTATATTCTATGGATAATTTTGTTTTAATATGTAACTTCATAAAATTGAGGTGCGACATTGTATCTAATATGTTATTATGTAGGCGTTTCATTTCAGATCAAATTTGAGTTCTCATTTTCAGCTTACTTTCATTGGTTTAAGTTGTATCACTTGAAATTATGTAATTTTCTTAAATTTCCTCTTCATTTATGTCTGTACAATTTCGACGATACTCTTCTCTTTCTTTTGCCTGACTTATCTTTCTATTGTCTCTGCAGTAGGCTTCATTGCTTATGCTTTCTTTTGCCTTTCTTTTCTTTGCTCTTCCTTTTATTGAGTTCTGATTTTCTTTCATTTTTCTTCCTTTAAATAAACCCTTTTTTTACCTTATACGGAATATTAACCAAGAACGGAAAATGAAGTGATGTTTCATAAATAAAATCGGTTATTACCATCATTAACTACCTGATGAGACATTTTTTAGTAAACGTCGAAACAAAATGTAGTAGTAACTTAGATGTTCTATTGTAACAGTGTATGATATATGAATGTATGTATGTATTCAGAGACCATGCCTTCATTTAAGCAGGTTTCACTGAGTAGTATAGACATATATCTATTTTTATTTTTTTTTTAGGAAGAAACTGTAGGTTTTGATATCCCATGTACGTTCGATTACTTCCGAGATTATCCTCAAGAGAGACAAAAACTATATACTACACCATGAAAACTTTAAACAAAATCTTCAACATTTTGAGCCCCACTATAGCCAAAGCAACCAACCAACACTGAACATAATTTATTACGAATACAGTAGTAATGTTTTAAAATGTAATTGGCCAACATTTAATTCCATTTTTCAACATTTTCATTGTTAACGTCCTTATATTATAGACGCTTGTTTACAAAACAATATAATACCTTAGATACAACGGTTAATTTTAAAATGATTACAAAAGTGAGCGTTCATGAGTGTTTAAAAAAAAAACAAAAAACACCATCGTAACGATCACAGTTACATTAAATTTGCCTTCGCAATTCAGGCCATGGGGTTGATCTCCAGGAGATTGAAAGTATTTGGGTTAACAAGAATTACGCCGCGTAGCATTCCTTGATGAATTTAAACTCAACATTAAGAAGATAATTATAAACCTAGGAAGGAATGTTATAAAACTAAATCGACACTATCTCTATATTATTCACTATATGTATATACAAACACACACACATTATATATATATATATATATATATATATATATATATAAATTGAATACTTGGGTAGCAGTTCCTTTTTATGTAATCTGATATGTGTGTAGCAATCTCATTTATATAAGTTTTTTTAAATGATGGAAATATGTCATGATGGAAAATAACACTAACATATTCAGAACTTCTGTATTTTGGCACTCATTTTAAAGAAAATTTCTGTGTGTACCTCTCTATCTCTCACACACACACATATATATATATATATATATATATATATATATATATATATATATATATATATATATATATATATATAAGAACTTGCGAATAGGCAGGAGTGTTAGTTCCAACGCTTACTGTAGTAAATAATCGTTTTTACTCAGTGTCGATAATGAAACAAATGCATTTCTAATTTTATTGTGTAATGGGAAATCCTAAATTTGTAGGATGTAATATAATATGTTATAATTTCCGGTTGACATGCTACGCTTCCAATAATTTGCATGTGTGCTATCCGATGGAAATTACTCGTGTGGAATGGCGCAAGGGTCAGTTAAAGGCACAGATGGCGTTATCTGCCCTTGAACAAACGAAAGGCGGAAAATATCGGAACACTGATCGCAATTAACAAGCAGCTCTTCCGTTGAGGGACATATAAAGGGAAATAACTCTGGTGAAATAACTTTAATGGAAAACCGAATGTGATTTCTAAGAGATAAAGCCATTTGCAATTTGAGGACATGAGAAAAATGTGACATGTTTACCTTATCGTATTTTACATATTAATGGTTCTCAAATGCCCTTTGCGACTTCCTTTACGTGCCAAGTCTCTATAGTATATAAGCGATAATGACTCTCTCCACTTTCCTCTTCTTTGTTATTCTAACTAATGGTTCTCTTCTTTCACACTTTCCCAAACCCCCGCACTGTCATCTCCTTAGATAGGCTGTTTGCGCTTTCATTGTCCAGTTTGGCTTCAATATTTCTCGATAGTTTTAAATATTCCAATATTTCCTCCCTCGTAATACGCCTTAGTAACTTCATGAGTATCTTTTCGATTTTTATTTTAATTCAGTTTTTTCTGAAATCTTCCTCATTATTGACATGTTGTATCGTTGTTATTTTCAGAATTGATATTTTAGAATTACATCTCTGTCGTCACAAATATTATTTCGTTTGTAAGGAAACTCTTCAGTGTCATAAAGAAGGATTGTTTTTACATAGCAGCTCAGCACACTTTTATTTTTTGTATTGAACCTCGCAGTTAGACATTGAAGGCAACGACATTGTTCAAATTCTGATCTCGCCTGATTGTGTATTCTCTCCTAAAAACATTACTGAATATTCACTGAATATCGTTGCCGTCTTAACCACAATTTGATCTTGTGGGTCATGATGAATAAAAAATGTGCTCAAGGGGACATTTCAACAGTGATCAGTTAGTTTTAAAAACTATTGATTGGATGTCAATATCCCAATGTACCGTTGCCAATACAACCTAGATTTGTGATGAGTCTATCGTTCATATATATATATATATATATATATATATATATATATATATATATAGGGAGAGAGAGAGGTATGTGTGTATTTTTCTGAAACAACATTACACAGTGTACTTGGATAAGTATATTTCACTTTGATCAAAGGAGGTTCACGAGGGGCGGGGGGCAACCCCCTACTCAAAATCTTCTCCCTTTGATTTAACTAAAATTTAAAATTGAACAAGGGAATGACTTCTATCCAAAATATAGAATAAGAAAACATGAAGATGGATGTCACATCGGCAAGATTAAAATGAGACAATATATACGACAAGTTGGGCAAGAAATCACCAATCGTTAGGTAATGCCTTACAATACATAGTTGTTGTGACAATTCAGCACTCATTTCAATGTTAAAATCTGCTCTCAATTCATTCACTCAAATATAACTCAAAGAGTTTAGATCAAGCTGTTTTGAACCCCCAGCACTGACATTTATTTACGCTCTGATTTAAATTAAATTTAAATTTGAAAAATGGAATGACATCCATCCAAAATATATAAAGACAAAACTAGAAGATGGTTGTCATATCGTCAAAATCATTTTGACCAAAGTGGGTCACGGGGGCACAACCTGAACCCACTGAATTTTTTTTTTTTTTCATTGATTTAAATTATATTTAAATTTGAACAAGGGAATGGCTTCTATCGAAAATATAGTAGATAAACAAAAGATGGAGGAGGCATCGATAAGATCATGAAGTATTATTGAAATGCATCATTTTTCAAATTTTAACAATGATTTAAAATCAATCGTTATTTTCTTACAAAAAATTTGTGACACACAGTAAGGCGCGGTTAGCTCAGCCAATAACGATTTTTCTCTCTAAAATCTATCTTACGTATCTACCGTTCCCGTTACTGTGTACCGTTCATCGATGCTTAGAATATGGCTGCCACATATGTCCCGGTGCCCTTGCCATTAATCTTGAACTCTTTGATAAATACCAAAAAAGTGTCAACAGTATTATTCGTCCCGATCTTCCGGCTCATCTCCAGGCTTTTCTGTAAATACTTTCATGGTAATAGTTCGCAATGCTACCTAGATGTTTTTAATTTGAGCCCAATACTCGATTGGCGTCTAGATCTCATGAAATTACAGTTGACCTGGCTAGATATAGCCATAAATTCTATGCAAACATTTTATTTCCCGTACTTCTCGATTGTGGAACTAACATCTTGCTACATGTTTTCCAGCCAACTATAATCTGCAAAAATTTAAATGTAATGTCAGTGGGTTCCCATAGTCTTCCTCTTCCCGCTCACTATTATTATTTCTGTTCCTAATGTGTCTTAGTGACTTTACGGCCTTAAATGGGCGATACCCATTTTTAAAAAATACATTCGACATCTAGGCAGAAAAATAGTGATTTCATTGTTAAAAACACTTGAATGCCCTAATTATAAAGAATATATATATATATATATATATATATATATATATATGTGTGTGTGTGTGTGTGTGTGTGTGTGTGTGCATGCGCGAATTACATTCGTTTATAAAATGTGCAAAATCAGAAACACGATAAAATTACTCTGTAATGAGAAAAATAATAAATGATCAATTGCAGTTACTTGACCTCTGTCGTAAGGCAGTTGATATTATGTATATGAAAACAAAAAATCTATACTGCAATTGTGGATAAAATGGTTAGGAATTTTCGCACCCCACAAAAAAAAAATTAGACACGATTGGGTAGGAGCCGCGATATACCAGGAAGTATGCAAAATTGTCGGTTCAACGACTGAAATAAATCCAACGAGAAAAAAATCAAACATTTCCATGAAAAAAAAAAAAAAGGAAATGGAAACGAGAAGAATCTTCAGACACTGATAGCCTGATAGATCATTCCAGCCAAACGCGATCGGTTTTGCTAGTCGTAAACAAAGAAGGAAAAAAAAAAAGATAAGGAACTGTCACATTATTCGCGTGTCTTTACTAGCGGAACACAGAGTAAAATTAAACGAAAGCGAAAGGACATAAAATAAAAAAGAAGGACTGTCTGGAATTTGGGAAAAATATTGGTTATGTGGGTTGACGGTTAGGCTTGTAGACTCCATTATTAGGTTCATACGGAATGGTACCAGAAACACTAAGATTGAGATTGAAATAACTGGTATTTCCACAGAAAAGCGAGAATCTCCAGGCGATGGAATTGCTGGAGTCTGCGAGAAGATAGAGAACATTGGCTCAGATACGAAGGTACAGTGAGTCGGTAAACTCATTGCAATAGCAACCAGGCATCAGCCGAATTCACATTATTACTTTTTTTTTTATTTTTAATCTCAGGTCGCTTCAAGGTTCAGACTGACTAAGTTGGGTAATTGAACCCGACTCGCCGATTTCACATTCCCTGTCGATAATCATCACGTTCTTCCCACACGTTCCAAAGGAAAAATATTCATATCAACTAGGTTCATTTGTTACATCTCCCCTAACATTAAGGTAAAATTATAGATTCCCAGACTGACATTTATAAAACTACGGCACAATTTGAATCGCTATTAATGTTACGATTAGTGCATGAAAAGATTTTCTATCACTAATACACTGAAAAATATACAAATATGTTGTGAAGATTTATGTAAACGCATAATCAGTGAAATTAAACATAATTCTTTCTTTTGGTTTGTTTTATTTTAAGGCACATCAACCTCAATGGGTTATTTATTGCCGACAATTTTTATTGCTGGTAATATTTTTTCCAAAAATGTATTGCCGGTAATATTTTTCTTCAAAGATCTATATTTTTGTTTTCAAAAATCTGTTTCTGAAAATATTTTTCCTTCAAGAAAACTATAGCTAGTAATAGTTTTGTTCAAAAAATGTATAGCTGCTTGTATTGTTGGTATTTTTAAAGTATTGCTGATAATTTTTCCTTCAAAAATTATTGCTGGTTATTTTTTTTTAAAGTATTTCTGATGTTAAAATCTATTTTTATACAAGTTTGGTGGTTAACTATTTTCCCACAGCTGGGACCCTATCAGGTGCTACCACCCGCGTCAGGGTGGATCTGGGAACACTAGCAATTAAGAGGTGATTCCACGCTCCTCAAAGCCTCCTGATCAGAAACCTTGCTGTTGGACGTAGTCTATCGTCTTACCCAGGATGCGGATATAATTAATCATCATGCCCAGGACAAACAAATAAAGGTAGAACACCACTTATGGGCTAATCTGACATTTGTTGAGATATAGTACGAAATGCTCTGTCCCTCCTTGTGAGTATCAAATTTTCCAAGCCCCCTTCCTCATTACATGCCACACAAATTTCAACTACCTCTTAATGATGTTAAGTATAAGTTTCTTTATTTCCATCCTCGTTGTTGCACATGTTTTCGGCCCATGGTATCCTTAGCATCTTTCTGTAGAACAACGTTTCTGTGTCATATTTTCCAGTTATGGTCTCGAGTCAACTTGAATCCAAATAGGCTTTTAATGAATGGAGTCTCAATGAGGGTGGTAGCGTTCATTCTGTCAGGAGAGAAATCAAAGCTCCTAGCGGTGATCATGAGTTTAGAGATATTGAACGTTTCAATCAAGTTTTACTTTATTGAGCTATTTGAGAAATGTCAGAAGAAAGATCATCTGTAACCTCGGAACATCACTCTCTTTGGCTTATCGAACAATACATTTTGGATATCATCTACAATGTTGACCATATCAAACTGATTACTATCGAGACAGGAGTAAATTTTTGTGTCTTCAACGTAGATACATAGTTGATATCATCGGGTAGGTCAATAATTCTAGTCATAAACAAAGTAGGTCTAATGACTGAGACTTGAGGTATACCTGTATTATTTGGAAAGGAATTGGAAGAGCAGCCGTTCATTTCACGATTTGATAAGAAAGATTGGATCAGTTCCAAAATTTGTCCAGAGACAACGCACCTTTTCAGTTTGTTGAGAAGACCTGCAAGTAAAACACTGTCGAAAGCTTTCGAGATATTCAAAACTATAGACTGGACTTCACCATTTCATCTACAGTATAACAGATTCTTTCCTCAATTATCGTTAGTATATCAGAATTTGACTTGGAGAAAATAAAACCCATATTACTTTTTATCAAAAATGCCCTACGAAGTGAAATGCTTAACCATTTGATTAGAGGACATGGGATTTTCCCAAAAAGAGGTAGGAGTATAATAAACAGATAGTTGGAATGGTCAGACCCATCAAAATATATGTTTAGTAAAAGCAAGATGAATTAAGTTTGATACAGTACTCTGGTATCCAATAATTATCGAAAACAGTAGATTTGGAGGACTAGATTGCAAAGGCATTCTTACAAAGCCATTCATTTAAAATATATTAATTAATGTGCAATGGTTTTGCACTGCTTACACTGAAAATTACCTATTCATTCTTTTGACATATAAAGTTTCTTCTAACACACACTAGTGGGGAGTTATAGTTTCAGAAGCGAACTAATTTGTGAAAGCATATAATCTGTAATTAATTAAAATGGGCGGCCGGCTGCAATTGAAAGGTGAGATGTATCAAACATGGGAGTATAAATTCTTCCCACATTTATCTATTTGATCACACTGTGTATTTCTTCAGCTATCGCTCACTGCCTTCTGAAAGAGCGACATCTTTACCACATGGTTGTTAGTAAATCAGCAGGATTGACCTTATCAAATTTCTAGGGAGTGCTTTAAGGATTATTTTCTTATAAGTTTTGGCGCACTATCAAGGAAATTCACTTTGCCATATTACCAAAAATATCAGTACGCATGTTTCTTTCTCTCTCCTCACACACACAATATATATATATATATATATATATATATACAAATTTGGGTAGGCTGAAAGAAACGTGGCTATGTTAGAGAGAGATAGTGATTTCAGGAAGTTAAGTTTAACACAGCGAAGTTTTTATATATATATATATATATATATATATATATATATATATATATTTTTGGTAAGATGGTAGACAATATTTTGCCTAACATATGACCATAAATGTCAGCCTCATTAGGTCTGAGCCAAAATAGGCTGCCACTAAAACTAATAGTCTGAAAATATTATTTAACACCTACTATTCCTAAGCGGCCACACATTTAGGTACAAAACTTCAGGGATGTTGCTGAACCCTTGTCATTTTTCTCGAATATTGAGGCTGGATCTAAGTAAGCTTTGCTTATTTTACTTATTTATTGATAGTTTAATACGTAGAAATAGAAGACCGAATCCATCTACACACACTATATATATCAACCCACACACACACACACATATATATATATATATATATTATAAATTAATTGATTTAAAATATGGTTTTTTCGCTACACAGTTCTAACCATGTTTCGAAAATGGAACCTATAAGAACACTGGATTATATATCTTGCTGTTCTTTTCTTTATATATATATATATATATATGTATGTATATATATATATATATATATATATATATATATATATACATAAAAATATACATATATACACACATACATTATATATATATATATATATATATATATATATATATATATATATACACAAAAGGTAAATACAAAGGTAAATTTAAGCACCAATAATTAAACAACAATGATAAGGTCTCTCTTTCCAATATTTTATTTGTTTTTTCAAATACCCGACTAAGTAGCGATTATTCTTTTTTAAAAACTCAAACATTCCAAAATTCTTTACATTATTCAGCCTGTTATGCTCAGCTTCATTGCCATATTCATAACATTTTGGCTGATGTACCCTCTGAGCTTATACAGGTGATAGCAATTTGTTCAGGTTAGACTAAATCAAGGGTTCGGTTCGAAATTCCAATCACCTGAAGAAGGCTGCAGCGTTCAACGGCCGGATCGTTGTGAATATGGCAATAAAAATGAGGTAACAGTTTGCATAAGGTAAATAAACACAATACCTAATCTCAGAGATATTTGAAAATTCATATTCATTTTTGGATCCGAATATTATCTACTCTCGCTATAGACGTTATTTGCTCGTTTAATTCGTTCATGGAAATGTCTGACGCTCAACTTCTCGAGAGCAACTCTCTGCGGCTTCTCGGTCTCACGTTGACTGCTGACCTGAGATGGAATAAATACATTGAGTCAATTGCCTCGTCCATCGCAAGGAAAGTTGGCTCCCTGTGCCGCGCCAGGAAGTTTTTCTCCCCTGAGTCGATCCTCCAGATCTACAAATCAACAATTCGCCCTTGCATGGAGTATTGCTGCCATATATGGTCTGGTGCCCCTTCTGTTTGCCTCGGGGTTCTTGATAGGCTCCAGAGCCGGATATGCAATGTAGTTGGCCCTGCCCTGGCGTCTCGTCTACAGTCACTTTCTCACAGACGCGCCGTCGCGCCTCTCTCTCTCTCTCTTCTACAAATACTTTCATGGATATTGCTCCGAGGAGCTGCATTCGCTGGTTCCCAGACGTCATGAGTCCCAGCGCCTTACGAGGCTGGCATCCCGCTCTCACCCCTTCACTGTCGAAACTCCTAAATGTAACCGTCTCTTCTACTCTAATAGCTTCATGTCTCGCACCTCTCGCCTGTGGATCTCCCTTCCCTATTCCTGTTTCCCTGTGAGCTATAATCTCCAGCTATTCAAATGTAATGTCAATCGACATCTCCAGTTGCCTTGATCTATCCACTAGCCTCATCCTTTCTTCTATCACTCCTATCTGATCTTGCTCTAAATTTTCTGTAACCCCTTGCGTCCTAGTGGCTCCCCGCCTTGCTTGGGGTGATATGCTTAAAAAAAAAAATTCAGATGTTCTACAGATTTACTAATTCCAATTTCATTTCACTTAAAGGTGATGCCATTTACAACAGTTAAGCAGAATTTTTAAATTATTTCAATTTTTATACATACACGTCTCAATATACGATCTCCCATTGAGAATGATACCTTATCTAATGCTGGCTACGTTGAGTTCTACATAAAATATGCACAGACATGTTAGAAATCTATTATGTTGTTAGCCTAGTGATGAAATAATTGTTCTATGGTAAAATGTACATATGTATTTTTCAATATTGATCCTTTCTTATCAATGCATTTGATTCCTTGGAGAATACTTATTGCTCAAAGCGACTATAATACATTATATATTAAAAACTATAATTCTTCAACCGAATTTTAGCCTGGCACCAATTTGCAGAAGTCTGCTTCTGAAATTCTCACTCTGTATTTCTCTAAGTTATTAATATTCATCAGGGAATGCATTTTCCGTGTCTCGCTTGGCTGTTCACGGAATCCTTCCACAAGGAATTAAATCACCTCATTAACTGTCAACTTTTCCTTTCTTTGTTAACTAGTTTACCATTTAGTCAATTTCATTTTTTTTTATTTTTGTATTTTCTATAAAAAAAAAAAAAAAAAAAAAAAAAAAAAACGCCATAGCCTCTCCAGCAATTACGAAACTGTCTTTTTTTCTGCGATTTAAAAACTGAACCAAAAATAAAGTCCAGGCGAGTGAGCAAGCAAGACGAATTAAATTATTACTGAAGATAAGGTAGGGTCGTAACAATAACTATTTCAGAGATAATAGGATGGTAACTGATAAAAATGGTAACCCATTAAACTCTTCAGTCTGAACAGGCATGAATGGGTAACTCCAACCGTTTCTAAGCATAAAACTTCACAACAGATTTCTATGTCAGAATGAATATAAAACCGACTTAAAGCACTCATATTGGAAACTACACACAAATGATTAATTATATATATATATATATATATATATATATATATATATATATATACACACACATAGATACACCGCCGTGCCTCCTAAATATAATTGAGTGTGTTTGAGTCATCGTGCTGTGTCCTATATATATATATATATATATATATATATATATATATATATTCCGACGTATAATTATTATAAGGGAAGGATTTTCTAATTCAATATTCAGCGTCCAATTTGAAAACAGCTTTTCCGTTACTAGATATAGTTTATGCCCTTGGGAAATGCTCGCTCTATGAGATATCAAACTTCTCACTGTGTTTATCAAAAATAACATCTTCCTCTTATTATATGCATATAATATGATTCCACTTACGTGCTTTGTTCCTATCAACCCTCGAGACAGGCCTCTGGCGCCTGAAACCCTACTGACACTAAAGCGCCAATGATCCGGTGAAATACAAAATGCATTAGAGTAAAATAGCATGAAGTCCCACTCATTGACTGTCAATAAGTTTTGTTTAGTGCCATAAAAGCTAATCTTAATTGCAAATGATTTTTTAAGATGCATATCATGTAGAAACACATGGCTTGTTTTAAGAGACATAATCTGCGCTAAGAACTTCTTTAAAATACTTTATTTTTTTGTAATACTTTCGCTGATGTTATTATCCAGATATTGAATTTAGTTTTAAATATGCTGTGCCTATGGCAGGTAACGGAATGAGAATAACAAAAAATAGATCAAGTAATTGTTCCACTTGCAGAGAACTTAAGGAATAGTGTTAATGACAACAAAGAAAAACATATGTAAATACACCTCTTATAATAATTAGAATAACTAGCCTCTGAAATGAATGTAAATTCATTTGTAAGAAAATTTAATGCAGGTAATGATACTTATCCTCTTTTCAACCAAATTACTAATTTAATTAATGACTAAGCGTATACTTCAATCATTTTTTGCTGTAATGTTCACCATTTACAAGGCCACTTGAGGTAGAGAGTTACGTTCAGGGATAGTTCATACGGATAGAAGCAGGAAGATAACTGTTAACTCTGGGATGGAACCGGTTAAGATTGTAGTGATCGAGTAAATCTCCTCTTGGGAGTTTGTTCCACAAAGCAGCCGTTCGTGGGAAGAAGCTGTCCGAATGGAACTTTATTCTCACCGATGGAATATGCAGGGGATATCATTGGTTTGCGACAATATAAGTCGCTTAGCGGGTCGTAGATGTGAAGTTTAGACTTGGCGGAACTAAGGAATGTAGGTCGTCTGAGCTCTTTCAATTCTATTAGCGATAAAGCAGTGACAGATTTACCATATCCCGCCTGTGAGAGTGAAACATGGAGAGAGTGGTAAATATGTCTTTTCTAATAAGGACTCTGAGGCGCTTTTGATTTACTCGCTTCATATGTGGTTACGTTGCCTACTTATGAAAGGGAGAGCTGCATATTACCACTACTTCCTAGATGTTGATTTAATTCTGTGCAGTTTTTCTCTTAATGTATCTGACCAATATATTTACATAGATTATTCTAACGAATTGCATGAATTTAAAATCATATTTCCGAATTCAATGTTTTAGCATACCTACGGACGATAATGGTTATATCCCCATTTACAAAAATACAGTAGTAAATACTGTATGTTGATCTGCATTTGGAGATTTGTCTCCAGCTGTGCTCTTCAAACTCTCTGCCTCCGGACAGAGAGGATCCCCAGACAAGGCAGAGCAGAGTCTCGTCTCGGGAAACAGCTACCCGTTTTATGCACGATCTACGGGGAATTTTACCCGAGGCTACAGGCTCGGCTACCCCTTATTAAATGCGGCCTTGTGCCATTCTGACCGTGTGAGGAGGTTGGTAGACATCCTGATGTTAGAGATTCATTGTGGAATTCACTTGACTCGCTTCTAGCAGTTGAACACTACTTCTACCAGTCGCTGCGAATTTTATATGTGTCATTCTTGTCCAAAGAATTATCGTTCATTACCAAATTCGTGTGATTATTCTATTCAGCGACCTTCCCTAGGTTCCAACTATATATATATATATATATATATATATATATATATATATATATGTAACCTAGGGAAGGTCACTGAATAGAATAACGCAACTCACACTGACCTGATTTTCTTGTCGATGTGCCTCAAAGTCTCTATACTCAGTGTAACCGCTAACCCTCGTGCATTATACTATGCTGGAAACTACAATACCTAACGGGTACATGAGAAATTGTTTTTAACACGAGAGCCCTTTTAGCGAAATTAAGAAAATCCCTAACAAGAAATAAAATATTCAAGGAAATTAAGTTAAAGTGTGAAGCACATGAAACCTCTTATCCGGTAGGAAAATAAGATGTATATGTTCTCGACAAAAAAATCTGATTAGTTACTCTCCATGTCGAAGTTAAGGATAAAAGCGTCATTATCCACATACCAACTGTTTTCGACTTCAGCCACTGGGATAGGAAGAAGAGATATTAATCAAAGTATGTGACTAACAGAGAGCGATGGGTACTCAAACGTACCCGAAAATATATTAAAGAGGAAAGAAACAGAACGTATGAATATTTCTTTTTTAACTGATGAGATAATCTACGCCTACTTAGCTTTCAAAATCTCATTATATTGTTTACTATTATTTTCGAGTTGTTCAAACAAGTATTTGTACTTCCTCTGCCAAATGCTACAAGTAATTATAGGTTTTTAATTACAATAAAGTTAAACAGGCAAGAGAAGGTAGGTAGTGGAAAATATGACGGCAAGGTAAATGGAATCGGAGTTCCGTGTTCGAATTCTGGCTTAGCTTGTTACATTCAATTTTGCCGCAAATCACATGTCCAAAGGAGAAATCCGTCTTTTCTCGTTTAAATAAAAGTGGAAAAGTTTCCCGAATTTTGGGTGGAATGCAATCCAGGAAAAAAACAGATTATGAACTTTTCACAGGTATTCATGGAAGTTCACAGATTGTTAAGGAAAGGAATCTGTGGAGAACCATGTTTTTATTCGTCCTGATAGGACAGAGTTTAAATAAAATCAATGCCATTTTCGTTTATTCAATATCACAAGTATCAGCAAAATCGGTTTTGAACTCAGACGTAGAATTAGAAAATAAACAAGTTTAATATATATATATATATATATATATATATATATATATATATATATATATATATATATATATATATATTAAAAAAGTTTAATATATATATATATATATATATATATATATATATAAAAAAGTTTAATATATATATATAATATATATTAAAACGTTTACTATATATATATATATATAATATATTAAAAAGTTTAATATATATATAATATATTAAAAAAGTTTAATATATATATATATAATATATATTAAAAAGTTTAATATATATATATATATATTAAAAAGTTTAATATATATATATATATATATATATATATATATATTAAAAAGTTTAATATATATATAATATATATTAATAAAGTTTAATATATATATATATTTATTCAATCACAACTTTGATCTAAAGAATTCCATACGTAGACGAAAAATTATCGACAATGGCGCTATCCAGGTTTATCGAAATATAAATTTGCGCCCCGAACCTTTTCAAATATCTCCATTACTGAAAGAATCACTACTTTCCCAAGCCATTATACATTTGCGAGCAGTACTTTTGAGGACCAATTGACTGGTTACTTGGAAGACGCTCATAGTAGAGGGTTCCTTTCCAATCCCACCAGATACACAGCATGAATTACTTAAGATCAAGACCTGCTTTTGAGGTGGTTAAAGTTGGATCTTATTTTGCCAAATATTTTGCCAAATATTGTTATAAAACATCCATTTCACATCACCTGTCAAAATTCGTTACAAAACATGTACACTATCATTGCTTTTTTACAGCGAATTACAGATGAAATACGATCCAAAATATTCTTTTCTGGAACCATGTGGTATCCAAACATTGCAGCGATTTGAGTACGGCTCATGGCTGATGAATATTGATAGCTTTATTGCTTCCGTCGATTCCTGCGTTGTGTAATGCGGGTTATTCTCAATATAATCTTCCATGTTCCTAGAGATACAAAATTGACAAGCATGAAGCAATTTTAAAGTTTCTTTCGCAAGGGACAGTTTGATGTGTGCTCTAATCGGAAATGTAAGCATATCATATCTGACGATATATTTGACGTGTTCTAACTAAAAATTGGCATGAATTTTCCGGATAAATCAATTTTTCCACTCATGCAAATTAAAACCTTGCTCTATCAATCAAAATTGTTGAGTGCAACTTCCACGCCTCATGAAATCATCTCATAATGTCGTGGGGGAGAAGGAGCTGTTTTCTGTGTGTAGAGATAATTAATTTACGTTATTCATAATGCTTCTTTTTATAAAAAGCTTAAGGATAAAATTAAGAGCGTATTTCCAAGTGTAGATATGATGCAATTCTTACTACGCTATGTAAGTTAACGCCATGACTGCAAAAATTAAACAAATCCTCAACTATGGGCTAAAAATATCAAATCCCAAACCTTAGTGCCGAATGTAATATACAAAGTACAAAATTAAATAATTAAAAGGGATAAATAATATATATATATATATATATATATATATATATATATATATATATATAGGTGGGCGTGTCTAGCACAGGTATGTCAGCATTGGTATGAAAATGGCGTTGATGTGATATGCCTTGGCGCTCATGGAAATGATGTTTTAGAAGAGGAGCAAGTTGTTAACTGTTTACGTTGGCTTTCTGAAATCTGTTCACGATTTCTATGTCTAGTTTTCCGTTTTCAGTAAATATGCTGCCCAGTTATTTGATTTCACTGGTTTGCTTTAGACCAGGCAAGACAAGATCAGGAATGAAGCAATAAGAGCTATGATATGAGCAATAAATATCATACAACATATAGAACGATAGAAGATCAACTGGTTTGCTTATCTAATTCCTATGGCCTATCAACTAACCTGCCCTACGAGCATACACCCTCAGGTTCTTTGACTGGAGAGCTAAAGGAAGGCCAAAAGGAAGCTGAAACGGCTCAGTGGCAGATACTCAGAGATCATGGGATGTCTCTCCTCCAGGTTACTCGCCTTGCCGCTGACAGACGACTGTCTCCCCCAAGACGCCTAGCAGCAAAATCCGGAGGAAAAACAAACACACACAAATTATATATATATATATATATATATATATATATATATATATATATATATATATATATACACACACATATATATATATATATGTGTATGTGTGTGTGAAAAGTGTACATAAATATAAATAAATATAAGTATGTATAATTATTTATATATTATATGCGCGGTACTTATTGGAAAGCGCTCAATATCAGACATCTATCCAACAATATATATATATATATATATATATATATATAGAGAGAGAGAGAGAGAGATATAGAGAGAGAAGTTTATTTTATATATAAGTAGATAATTTAATATGAGGGCAATGATTAATTAAAAAGTAAAATGATTGAAATGGAGAGAACTTGAAAATGTTTGAAAGAATTCTATGTGCAATTATATACTTTATCATGGCTCCAGTACCACGCACATTTGCAAGAGGAGTGGACAAGTATTTAAGTTGCCAACCAAACATCATTTTCTGTGTCCGTTTCATCTTGTAGCCTAATGCATTCACCAGTAAGTTATGTGCCATACGTGATACACGCTTAGGCGATCATTTATCTTCGATATATGACTGACGAGACAGATTTTTCCCCTCAGTAGGTTGCCATTTCCTTCTGCGGTAGACCAGTTGCCATACAAGTCTACAGAACGCGGTCTGCTCTGATATATACTTATAGCTAGGCGAGAGAGAAGAAGAGGATTCATACCTTTCCCAAGGGTATTAATACGTAAGTGGATGTAATAGTTTCGACTGGAATTCGAACTCGGCTCTCAGATTCCTACATCCGATCCGTTATCCATCACTCCACCATAGATGTTTCGTAAAGAAAAAAAAAGTCATTTGATAAATTTGTATCATGTAATATACACATACACGCATATGCGAGTAAGTGCTGATTGACACGCACATATATAAATAACGTATGCGCAATCTAAACAACGCTAGTGATTCCTATATTTTTGAGCTGCGCTCTTTGTAGGAGATAACGTTTTTAAATGGCGAGAGTGAAAATGACTTTGTATTTGAAGTAATATTTGGCTGAGTTTATTTAATACACGGATGTACGCATGCACTCTCAAAAACTGAAAACAAATATCTATATTTTCACGGGAGTCAGGCAATAACTTCTTAGTTAATTGATGATGAAGCAATTTTCAGCAGACCTGATATAGTGAAAAGCTATGCTGGAAGTGTGGGTAAGAAATGTGTAAGGCAATAGACATAACTCACGAGTCTTTCTGTGCCTGTATATGTGTGTCTATATATATATATATATATTAAAAACATAGATAAATGATTGAACAGCTCTGTGTTGTGCAATGAATGAAAGGTATTATATATATTTTAAAGATATTAAATAGCTCCGTTATTTAACATCGAGCACTTTTTTCTTACACTATTGAATATATATAAGCGAGCCTTCGTATACAAACATATATCTATATATTAGCATACGAATGCGTGCTCGTATATTTAGACCCATATTTTTTCCATTTCATATATATATATATATATATATATATATATATATATGAAAACATTTTTATATATGCAATCATATATATATATATATATATATATATATATGTGTGTGTGTGTGTGTGCTTATATATACGCACATAATTATATATTTGCGTCTACTTACCGCAAAAAAAGTGTAACGCAATCAGTTGTACATATACATATTTATATAGTGAACGGTGGGTACATACATCGGTACGTTTTTGTATGGCAGTGCATATGTATGCTAAATACAACGCTTATAACATAAGTGTGTTTGTGTGTGCGCTCGCTCGTGCGATTTCTGATACTAAAAACAGATACTTTCAATTACTTCAACGTTTTTTTTTTCCTTTACAAATCACATTGTAAATGAACGTAACTTCTGCCTACAGAGTTAATCTTTATTATGAAGATAAATCGGGCCTGCCAGACATTTTCTTTAATATTTTCTTACGAACATAATTAATTTCTAAAGCGACTTGAGGCTTAGAAAATTTTCGAAATAACCAAGGTCATATCTCTGCTTTTCCTCAGTTGAGTTAATTAATTCATATACTTATTTAAACAGACGATTTTTTTGGCAATGATATTATTAAAAAAAAATAAAATAAAATAAAGCAAGTAAGTTTAACTATATATTATCCGATCTAAATGCTGTAAATGGATGGCAAAATGAAATGAACGTTTTCAATGTAAAGCTTATTTCGATTTTTTCTGGAACAGCTGTATAAACACCCTATGTTGTCTACACGTCCATATTCCTTCTTCACGCCCCAAATATTGACATTGTCTTCTTTTTGTTGTTTTTATATTTACTATTGTTTAAAGGCACGCAACAGTGCACATTTCTCGATATACGACACCCATCTGCGGTTTTTATACAAAGGCATATGTTGATCAGTGCGTAGGTCGATACTGAATGGACTCGTTACATCTGCTACGCAAAATACTATTAAAATAGTTGGGTAGGTGATTATAATGCATAAAGCGGACATGATAAACATTACAACTCTAAATAAAACATTCCTCTAAAAAACACTACGGACGACTGATTAAACTTAGAGTATGTCATCAGAATTTAAAATTGCCTTGTTTGTCTGAGACGAATGTATGCCACATTCCACATCTCGCTTAAAATATCTCAGTTTAAATTTTTGGAAAACATTATCTAGACTGTCTATAGATGAGGTATTATGTGCATTATTTACATTATTCGGACTATTGTCCTCATTTTTGTCGACATATTTATCACAACGTTTCGGCCGTTGTACGCTCCAGCCTTCTTCAGGTGGTTGGAATGTCGAACTGAACCCTTTATTTCGCTCACTGGGGTAGACTGTTCTAGTTCCACGTGACATGTTTGATGGATGTCAGTTATCAGTTATCTCCTGTTCATTTCTCCACTGCCTTAACCGGGTATTGAACTCACACTCTTTGGGTCCTGTCACGGGATCTAACCAACGCTCAAGGACATGGCACAGTGGATAAAGGCGTTGGTTAGATTATGGAGTACAAGAATTCAAAGCGCTAAAAAATATCATATTTTATTAATTCAAATTATTTCAGGATAATTTTTTAAATTTCAAATAAAATATTTTTTAATGACTTTTGAGACAATAATGGATAGTACAAATTACTCTGAAATAAATAGAGTCCCTTTAAGTTTTCCAGGCACGGTGGAGTAATGGATAACCACTCGCATTTGGAATCGGAGTGCCGAGTTCGAATTGCAGTCGAATCCATTACATTTACTTACGTGCTAATAATCTTAGGAAACGTATGAATCCTCTTCTTATTAACCCCAGCTATGGGTAAATAGCAGAACAAACCGGGTTCTATAGCCTTTGGTGGCAAGTGGTCTAGGAGAAGGGCAGCTCTGAATTCAAAAACGATCCTCCAGGTTGGGGGATGTGCAGTCGGCTAACAAACTACTCACTTAAAATTTGGCTTGTTACAGAAACCGCAACGATATCTTTCGGCCCGATGTTCCTTAAGGAATTTAAAGGCATGATATATAATTTTTTCTATGGATATTTACCTAGAATTTATTACTGGTGGACATATCAGATCTCCCTTCAAAAATCCATCGCATTCAGTTGATAGGGAACAAGTTCCGTAATCCTCATTACTGCTATGCATTGTTGTTTACTTGTCTTAATCCATTAACGGGTAAAATTGGATTTTTTTTCATCACTGACGACGTTCATAAAACAAAAGGTAGATAAGGAGTTGTAGAAGATCCCTATAATATGCTCCAAAGGCATACATCTCAAGCAAACTCTGACATCTAAGTCGCGCTCCAGGACGGAAAAGTAGTGAAAGTGAACACCTGACGCTTCATAACCAGCTGCTTAGAGGAGGTGAAGAAAAATCCTGATTTAAAAACCCCTCTGCATTGCGCCCAAATCAAAAATAGGAAATTTGACACGCTCAGGACAGATTGAAGGCAATAGAGACGGAGAAATGCAGCGAATAATCTGCCTAATGATATTGTGTATATAGATAGCAGAACATTGATGATGAGCGATGACAAAAACATAACCAATACAGGAAACTCTGGAGAAACATAGTCGACTACGTGATGAAGTGGGGCATGATACAAAGGGGGAAAAATATTAGTTAAACTGTACAAAATCTTCGATAAGCTACATTCATGTCGGAATGTATGATTGTTAGCAAAAATATCATTCCACCAGGCAAATTACTAATTAGAGATACCAAAATCAAACTACAACATTTTAAATTTCTAGGGAGTGATTAACGGAAAGCTGAAGTTCATTGGGATAGAGCGAACCATGTCTTCCAAAAGTTAAGCAAAGTATTAAGAAACAATGAAATCGTACTGAAATCTTGTGATATATTGATGTAACCGAAATGCGTTTCCACAGAATGGTGCGGAGAATATCACGGAACGAACATTTTAAAAAAAATGGAGACAAAAAGGAGACTTTTGCATAACATCACGTAGAGGCTGTCAAAATTTGTAGTGTACATAAGGAAAGTGGGATTGGAAAATTTGATACTCACGACACAAAGGAAAACTGCTCATAGGAAATTATATAGAGGCATAATGGCCTACTTTCTGTAAGACACATAGAAGAAAATGGAAAATAATTAGAGGTACTTAACGTTGTATGACGAATGACATTTCAAACCAATTTTATTACAGATACATTTTCATTGATTATACACATCTCATTTTTATTTACGTCTATGCGTTGTTCAGTATTTTTCAGATAATTGTCCTTTACAGAATCGTACTGAACTTATCTAATTAACCTGCACGATGTCCTATTGAATTTTTCTAAGAAACTCATTAACCTGTATCATCAAAAAAGTATGGCAACATTTACGTAATTTAGAAATAGCACTGATTATATTTTCTCCGTGAGATCTTTCTGACTTTAATCTAATATAATTTGCTCTATTGTCGTATCTAAGAGAACATTCTGGTTCAAAAGAAAAAAGTAAAAATTGCCAAATTAAAAATGCTCAATTTACGCACAATGAGGGTTGGAACTATAAAATCTTTGTATCTATTTCATTCCCATCTGATCTTATATCTTTATGCCGTTAAATTTTTTTAAAATTCTTTTGTTTGCAGTAAGGTTCATCCTGTACAATTAATTCACAGAGGACACGAGATAAAGGGTTGCATTAAGTGGTATTTCATACGAATATCTATATCTCGCAAATATAGTGCAGGTGTTTATAAAACAGGGCTATTAAATATATAGTAATGAATATACATATTATCCCTCATCAAAAGAACGACCTGGAGTTTCATGAAATTGTGTTATACATGAAATTCCGTGTTGTGCTATCTGGGACGGAGTACATTATATATATATATATATATATATATATATATATATATATATATGTGTGTGTGTGATCCACAGACAGACTGTTTCGCTGTAGCACAACTCCTCAGTGCGGCAACATATACGATTTCTTCGAGCCGGGACAGAAACGCGGTTTGACATCAGTCAGATATCTTACCCATAGGCCATCACCCCACGGGAGAGAAGAATGGAATTCTTTATACGAAATACGCCATGGTGGATTAGGAACACCAGCAATTAAGATTTGGTTCCACGCTCCACAAAACCTCCTGGTTAGAGGCCTTGCTGTTGGACGTAGTTTATCGTCTTACCCAGGAAAGGGGATGTAGTTTATCGTCTTACCCAGGAAAGGGGATGTAGTTTATCGTCATACCCAGGAAAGGGGATGTAGTTTATCGTCATACCCAGGATGACACCAGAAAGGGAAGAAGGTAATTTTGTCGTCTCTGTGCGTGTAACACTAACACGCTAGAGACACCCACCCCATGGCTTCTCATTGCCGAACGAGAAATCAGTCTATAGACTATATATTATTTCATCCGCATGCGATCGTCCTAAATACATCAAAACCGTGCAATTTGTTTTTAAATGGATCGATACGTCCCGGACAAAACTTGATGTATGCGTGTGTCCGCGACTGTTGCATGTGTATGGCCTATGTACACTAAAAAACAAACAAACAAAACGCTTATTTTCCTTGTGATTTGAAATTATTACCTTAATAGTTTATATATATATATATATATATATATATATATAATCGGCTTCACCGGTAATTACTACACTTTTTATGTTATGCATCATAAATCATTATACGATTGAGATGTTATTAATTCTCTTTCTTTTTCTCTTTTTAGGTAAGTACCATCACACGGAATTATATGTTTTCTGGCGACAAATATAATTGAACATTGTCTGTGTTGGTTTCCTTCCTGTAAGTAATTTACTTTTTCCAATAGCACGAATGACAGTTATCTAAAAAAATATGGGTAACGATTATAATTTAAACGTTATATTTTGACTCAGCAAACAGCCAAAATTTCGAAAATAGTAAGAAGCGACAAGAATAGTAATCAAATTCAACAGTCGTCTTCATTTGGTAAATCTACATATCTACCTTAAACAATACAAACAAAGGTTAAAATGTTTTACTATAACATACTGTGATAAACGCTTAGGCGCACATATATCTTTCGCTGCATCACTGACGAGGCAGGTTTTTCTCGCAGTAGTTCGCCATTTCTTTCTGAAGTAGACCAGTTTCCATCCAATGCTATAGGACCCAGTCTTTACTGGTATTTACCCATAGTTGAGGAAGATGAGGATTCATACCTTTCCCAAGTGAATGTAATGGTTTTGACTGGAATTCGAACTTGGATCCTCGATTCTTCAATCCGAGCCTTATTACTGGTTCCCATATATATATATATATATATATATATATATATATATATATATATATATATATATAACCAGTAATAAGGAGTTCTAGAAAAAAAAACTATAATAACAAAAATTGCAATATGAGCACTGGTAAAAACAGTTGCTGAAGACATTAATTCATATACATATGTCCTTAAGGATTCATGGCACAGTTGATAAATGCGTTGGTTAGATCTAGTGACAGGAACTAAAGAGTTGTGTGTTACGTGGTTATGGCAGTGGAGAACTTGGAGAGGTTAATTAAGAGGAGATAACTGATTATTGACATCCATTAGACATGGCACATGGAACCAGAACAGTCTACCCCAGCGAGCGAAATAAAGGGTTCAGTTTGACATTCCAACCTCCTGAAGAAGGCCGGAGCGTACAACGACCGAAACATTATGATAAATATGGTAACAAAGATGAGGACATTAGTTCGAATAATGTAAATAGCGTACATAATACCTAATCTCAGAAACATAGATATATTATATGATAATATATATTAATTTTCATCTGAGTAATACCATTTTTCATATTCTTACTTATGAATACTGCTTATAACTTTAATACTACTAATAGTTTTTTGCATTTTAATAAACTCTGGGCGTGTCAGGATTATAATTGAAAAGTGAATGAGCGTATGCCTCCTGCAGGATATTATTCATTATTTTCAGAGACCCAAGGAACACCGTGGCACTGACATCATGAGAAAATTTCATTGAATTTTCCATTCCTTCAGTGTCGAGTCTCGTATATTGCTATACATTATCACAGTTATGAAACTTGCCTTCATTACGAACCCCATCGAGCAAAATATTGTTAATCTGAAGAATACTTTCGAACTACAAAGCGTTTAGCTTAAAAATCCCGCCACCATTGTTATTCCCCTACCCGATCTAAACCTGATTATATATATATATATATATATATATATATATATATATATATATATTTGTATGTCATATATTCCCTACATAATCGTCAAACTTTAACCTACATATACCATTACATACATAGCTCTTGGGCAAAGTCCTTGAATCATTCTCACTTTCCTTGTTTACTTTACCGAAAGCTGCCATAGCCATTGCTTATTCCCGATTATAATAACTATTCTTATTGTTTGGGTCTTTTTTTTATTGCTTTACAGTATATTCTGATTTTTATTTTCTCGGATAAACTATTTTTATTTTGTCGTGATTTTATTTGCCAGCATGACCAAATAAAACATATGCTTATTTTTGTCATATTTCTGCGCCAGATTTATACATCCATTGGTTATATAATTTAAAATCTCATTTCTTTCCCCAGCAGAAGCCACACACACACAGTTTTTCCGGGTTTCATATATCTTCACTTTGACGTTGCATTACGTTTCGCTTTTATTTACATATGTTCACATAAGTAGCATTTTGCAGACTTCGCTCGAGATCAAGGCGTCTATGAATTTTAGCTTAGCTTATTTTCCGATCTTTTTCACCTCACTCGTAATAATTACAATGTTCCATTTCACAACATGAGACGATGTAATAAATTCACAGAATAATCCACAATTACAAATGAGATTGAGGAGGCACGGTGGAGTAATGGATAGCGGCTTGGATTGAGGAATCGGAGAGCCGAGTTCGAATTCTAGTCGAATCCATTACATTCACTTGCGTGCTAACACCCTTAGGAAAGGTGTGAATCCTCTTTCTTCTCCCTCCAGCTATGGGTAAATAGCAAGACAGACTGGATTCTATAGCCTTGGATGGCAACTGGTCTAGGAGAAGGAAAACTCTGAATTCAAACCTGCTCTTAGATGAGGGTGAATGGAGTCTCTCTGAGCCTCTCAATCCATTTAGTGATAAAAAAAAACACCCTTGATAGCCCTATCGAAGCCTCAAGAATTCAGCTATTTGACAAGATTATGAACTTCACCAATCAAAGTATTGGTGAGTTCAATCTCGACTGAGGCCGTAAGATGATGATGACAAATGAGAACAGGAAAAAAGCGGATATTCTTACAAAATGGCAGTACTAAATGTATGATACCCAGAAAAAGATTTAAAAATAAAATGACAGTGTATTAATTGGAATCTACACATTTAAAATATATTAAGTGCAAAAGATGTGTACAGCACCCAGAAATAGGAATATTTATCAAACAATTCCGTGGTCTGTTTCTTATTACATCGAATATTAATATTTTTACCAATTCGAAACCAAATCTTATTCCTTAACTTTATTTACAAATGCTATTCACACACACATATATATATATATATATATATATATATATATATTTGCACTACGACTTTTTTTATCGGATTTTGCATAGTTTATATGAAATATAACAGTATCTGACTGCACTCGTGTTACTGATTAGTCGGTTATGCCTGAAACTAATGCAAGCCATGTACACACGATACACACAATTGCTCGTGTCTGTCTTCGTTCTGAGCTGAATGTTCAGCTAATGATCAGAGTGGGAATAATCGCTGATTAAGGGGAATTTCAGTGGGGATCATCAGTCGATATTGTTTGAAACTTTCTGGTTAGTTAAGCCCGGTCTAACTGACTGCGAACCCGCGGCGAAATCAGGGTCATTTATGATGCATATCGCCATTTTGACACCTGATTAGAATTTAGGAAGAAGTGAAAGAACAAATGAGATTCAATTAACATTATTTATAAGTTTGAATTATTAGGATGCTACATATTATGAGTACTAAAGATGCCGCCATGGAACATCGTGAGCAAACTAGTCGCTCAGGCTATTAGTACGTTAGTGATTTTGTTTGGTAATGAGTTCGTTACACTTGAAATCATGTGTTTCTACTTAATTTTATTTTTTATAGCAAGGTTCACTCTGTACAAGGCTCAGGGCAACTCTAGGTAGAACGTTATGTTAAGCGTAGTTTATACGGATTGATGGCAAATATAATGGTTAATTGTAGACTTGAACAGATTAAAATTGAAGTGGTCGTGGAAATATTAACTTGGGAGTCGGTTCTACAGAAGAGTTGTTCGCGAGAAGAAACTTTTCGGATGAAAATTATCACGAATGGAATATGGAGGGAATTTAGTTATTTTCCTACAATGTAAGTGGATTGGCGGGTCTTAGCCATGAAGATTAGACCTGACGGAACTAAGGAATGTAGTTCCTTCAATCACTTTCCATCTGAGTATCGATTGAGCAGTGAGAGACTCGCCGCATCCCGCTTATGGAGGATGGAAAATAATTTATCTCTCACTAGGACTACGAGACGCCTTTGAACTGTCAAGACTTGAAAGCAAAAATTGGGTATTTCCCGCACAAATATGGTAACAGTACACCATTTTCGGCCTGACCTGGCTCTTATAAGCGTATGAAACATTAGTATTTAGCTACGTTAGTCAGGTGTAGTCAGAATGTTAGTCGGATGTTAGCATCATTGTTAGTTCGAGTCTCACTGAATATTCTATATACAGCAAATATTGTATTGCTGATGAAAAAGGTGGGCTGCTACACAACATAGGTTTTGGTTTGGTGTGATTTGTTTTACGGCATATCAAGCTCAATGGGTTATTTAATGCGGTCAAGATTTTTATTGCTGGTAATATTTTTTTCTTCAAAAATTTATTGCTGGAAGAATTTTTCAAAAAGATATGGCTAGTAATAATTCTATCTTCAAAAATTTGTCGCTTGTAATTTTTTTTTACAAAAAACGTATTGCTGTATTAAAACCTATTTTTACACTTTCATAGATTTTTAACCCCAGTATTGGGCTGTTTTCCCATAGCAGAGGCCGTAACAGCAGGGTCAGGGTGGATCTGCGAACACCAGTAGTTAAGATGTGGTTCCACGCACCTGATAACCTACCGATCAATCTGTTGGATATAGTTTATCGTGATACCCGGGTTGGACAACATAATAGGTTTATTTACTAAAATGTCTGGAAAACAAAGTCGATAGCATAATTACTGTAATACAGTGTGGGCGTGCATTCATTTTGAAGTTAATAAGAACCAGTTTTTTAGGCTTGAGGTCGTCAAAATTTTTCGGCTGTAGACTCCCATTTGTTTCTTCGCCTTCCCCCATCGGCTCCCATTCATAACATTGAACCTTAAAATTCGCAATGATGCTGGAAATTCAAATGTAAAAAAAACTGCATGAAAAGTTAATAAATTTGGATCAGATTCAAAACTCAAACCAGTACCATCAGGTTCAGAATATTACTCCAATAGTTTAAGAAAATATATTAAATAGAGTCAATGAATCAAGCAAATTAAAATCTGTGTATAGAGTAAAATACAGTCAATTGATCTTTAAGATACGCCTATTTCTGATGAAATCTTTGTGGAAGATATCACACAGAGTGGCGACAGTTTCATGATTGAACACAACCTTCAGGCCATTTGTGATCAAACATAAAACAGACAGTCGACACGATTTATATTTGTGTGTACTTCTTGCACACGCTCTATTCGTAATATTGTGTAATATATATATATATATATATATATATATATATATGTTTAAAATATTCTATGTCTATAGAATTCTAAATATTCCCAACAATTTACAAATAGCTATATTCATGCCACAATCAAATAGGAAAAAAGATGAAATCAACAAAAGATCAAAGTACAATTAACAAGAAAATGCCTACTACGCTACCTATAATCACAACGTTATAAAACTAAATAAAATCCAAAGCACTATCCACAAATAACTTATTTCAAATAATAAAATATCTACCCAAAGTAAAATTAAAAAAAAAGGAAAATAATATGGATGAGATCAAAAATTTAAAATAACAAATAAAAAGAGAAAAATGCTAATTTATAGAAGAATGAAATATAGAATACAATACATGGCCTTTATATAATCTGCGGCGTGAAAGAGACCCTCCTCATAGAGTGTTGATGCCTATATCCATTCTCTCTCTCTAATATATATATGTGTGTGTGTCTATCTTGAGTATATCCCCAATTTGTAAATAGCTCAGATTTTTAGATGTTATTGACGATTAAAAAAATTCATCAGTTACTGACAAGTGCCCATCGTATCCGATCTAAGGCAATTACATTAAAAGTTTCAGGAAGTAAGTGTATATATATATATATGTATATATATATATATATATATATATATATATGTGTGTGTGTGTGTGCATGTATTGTGTCCCCGTACGATTGTTTGTGTTTACTGCCAGATATTTACTACTTATCGAATAATTGCTAATTCAAGCGATGTTCCACTCTGTAATTCTTAAGCTTACTTAAGTTTGCAATATATTTTTTGGCGTAAACTTTATTAAATTTGGTATTATTATATATTTGAGATATAAGATGGCGCCTTTCAGATTCGGAGAAAATATTAAGATATAGGAAGATGTAGTCAATACCGAAGAAATGAGTGCTGAATTTTGATATGATATCTCTAATACTCCAGTGGAGCGTGACTATCTCTTCACAAAACAAAAAGTGGCTTCAAACAGCAATGATGTGCTTCTACCCACGGGTGCTAAGTATATCATAAACAAAATATTTGAAAAACGCAGCAGTTTGAAGAAAAATTGAAATTTGACATAAGGAAAGAATGTTTGGAAAATTTAACACACATGTGGTATTAAACCTCGGAGAAAGTTAGACAAAACAGCCGATAGCTTACTCAAAAATAGTTAAGAACAAGAAAAAATCCGTTATGGTCTGTAGTAAAAATTACTTATAGCAATATGCCAAGATTTCGCAGTTCATGCTTTCTTTGTTCCGTTTGTTTAACGGCATAGCAGCTCCTCATGTATCATTTAATTTTCTTATGAGCATTAGTAATTTCTTTTTAAAAATATATTACTCGTATTTTTCCACTCACAAAAATATATTGCTGGTAATATATCTTGTTTCTTTTACAAAAAAAAGTATTGCGGGCAATTTTTTTTTCTATGAAAATGTATTGTTGGCGCCGTCGCGATAAAAATATCTTTCTAAACTTCCATAGTGTTTTGAGCCAAATTTTGAGGTTAACTATTTGCACATACCTGGGATCCTAACAGTTGCTACCACCCAGGGTCAAAGTGGATATAGAAATAACAGCAATTAAGAGTTGCCGAATGTAATTTGTTGTCATATCCAGGACGAACGCAGTTTATGAAGGGGAATAAAAGAATAAATATTTTAGTGATAATCTTGCCATGACTTCTAATCATCTCTATATATTTTGCATTCATGTGATAGATGCGTATTATCTATATGTATTTAGTGATAAAACACCAACACATAAGTCTTTAAATATCAAAGATTTTCAATAAAATACACTCATTGTGAAGTTTGCAATGATGGTCGAATCCAATATTGTATGTGATTAGTCTTCCAAAAGCAAGTTTCGCTCTAATTCCTACATCTAGTTCCTCTATTAACCAGAACAATTTATAGACTAGTTACTTATTCAATCATATTTCGTGTTATTTTCATAATAATGAACCACGGATTTTGTTCTTACACTATCAGTAAGCTGTACATCTTATTGACATTTATCTCATCTCTTTGGATGAAATGATATAAAGAAAAATGAACTCTTCACAAGTAACGCAGCGTATATATATATATATATATATATATATATATATATATATATATAATCCCAACATTTAAAGGAAACTTGCTGTTTACATTCACAACGTTGAGAAATATTATTAGGCAAATAAAAAAATTCAAATTCTTAAAGTCCTCTAGATAAGAAAAATGTAATCAAGACTAAAAGTTAATTTTCAGTATAGCAACAATATTGAAACTTTTTTATAACAATGTTTTAAAACTCTTAAACCGTATTTTTTTTTGTTTTAAAATTACAATCGTGTAAGATAAAGTTGCTTCGCTTAGATGACATAACATTAGCGACTATTGTATAAATCGATTATAACGGAGGACGTTCGTAAGCATTTCTTACCGTAACTGAGTTTGTTTCATGCGCCTTTACCAAAAAAAAAAAAAAAATAAATAAAAATAAATAAATAAAATAAATTCGCAATAATCAATTCCATTACTTGTTTTAGCAATTAAACCCTGAAGATGATCTTGGATGAGATTGAAAGTAGTTGACAAAATAAAATAATTGAAAAAAAAAAAAAAAAATACGGCGCCTTCCTTAATGAATTCAATAACAAAATTATCGGAGTGAGGAATCGGAGAGTCGAGTTCGAATTCCAGTCGAATCTATTACATTCACTTACGTGATAATATCCTTGGGGAAATTATGAATCCTCTTCATCTCCCTCCAGTTGTGGGTAATAGCAGGACAAACCGGGTGGCCTTGGATGACACCTGCTCTACCGCAGAAGGAAATGGCAAGCTACTGCGGGAAAAAAATCTGCCTCGTCAGTCATGTATCAAAATATACATGAACACCTAAGCGTATAACACGCATAGCACATAAATGACTGAAGAAGTTGTTCCGAGAAGTTGATTTAGATGATTAAAATAAAAATACACATATATACGGATTATTCAACCAAACATGCTTGACTGCATATATATATATATACTTTTTTATGTTTACACATTATATATATATATATATATATATATATATATGCATTTGCTTAAATACTTGTATCTATAAATAACAACGTTAAACATAAAAATGTCTTTAATAAATAATTTGTCGGACCTTGTCCATTTATTAACATATGACGTCATTTGTTTACATTCGATACGCCAGAGCAGTTATGAATGTACGAGATTCATGGAAGATTGAAATGTATATATATAAAGACTTTATGTTTATACATTCTATATATATATGAGTATATATATATATATATATAAAGACTTTTTATGTTTATACATTCTATATATATATATATATATATATATATATATATATATATATAAAAAAACTTTTTATGTTTATACATTCTATATATGTATATATATATATAAAAGACTTTTTTTATTTATACATTCTATATATATATATATATATATATATATACTTTTATGTTTATATATAAAGACTTTTTATGTTTATATATATATATATATATATATATATATATATATATATATATATATATATATATATATGTTTCTTCAGGGAGGTGGCTAGAATTGCTAACAATCTTATTAATCTAATATTGTTGTATATGTGTTTGCCGTTTACATGATAACATTTTAATCTTCATTAGTTATAATTTTCCACTCCAACATTTGGTCAGTGTTTCTCGGCCTGTCTTTGGTATTTACTCCACGTAGACAATTGTATAAGAAGAGAGTGGAAAATTAATAGTGTATTATGAAGACAAGTAGGATGGACATCGGTTGAACCTGGACTTAAATAGACCAAAATTGTAGTTGTCACAGAAGCAGAACTATGGAATATGCTGCTTGTGTGAGATTTGCCTTTTATCAATGGAACACGAAAGGAATAGTCACGGTTAGCCATCGAGTACGTGGTATTATCAGCTCCATGTTGGGAAGGCCCGAGCCAGAAAAGTATGTAACTCGCCAGAATATCGAGATGTGGTTTGAAATTTTTTCAGCGTACTCTACCAAATATCAACTCGCCGAGGAAAACTGAAGAAAATAATTTCCGGCACTTGTATTTTGCTACACAAGTTTATGTGAAGACGGAAAAACAGATATCTAACACTTTCTTATATTTATCAACAAATATAACACGTTATAGTCAACACCATCAATGTTCTTCAGAATAAAGATGAAACACGCAACGTATAAGTTTAAGTTGCTTCACGCAAGAGTTTTTGTTAAATTTCTAATTAAGCTTCGCGCATTATTTTCTCTAATATTCTTGTATTACAATATATATTATATTCACGTAAATATGAATAACTAGTAAAGATCATTATTGAATTCCATAAAACACAAGAACAAGCTGAAACAAAAATTATCTGTTATGTCTATTAATCCATAACATTTACTGTCTAATCTCGCGTGAACACATTGCCTACACACGCGAGAGTTTACTGGAAAGAAACAAAGAATGATCATAGCGGTAGGAAGAGAATGAATAGTTACTTATATATTTATAAATCATCTCGTTAAACTTGCAGGAGTTATGTTAATACAAATTTAATTATTCCATAAATAAAAGTTATGCCTTTCCTCATTGATCAGTTCTTGCGTTCGGCTTTAGGTAATTCTGGGAACGCCAAATGCGCCGAGTCGTTTGCAATGGAAAGTCTTCTTATAGACGGATCAGATGAGGCGTAATGAAGTGTCCCTTCCTTTCAGGAATATGCATTACATATTTAGCAAATACCAGAGAGTGAATAATGTAGAAAGTTACTTCTATTCAGCAGCTTAAATATAGAATCGATGAGAGTGATAACGTGCTATTTTATCAACAGGATGAACACGCACGCATGCGCGCTATACTTTCTCTGCTCCCAAACGAATATTCTGAATATCTACCTGTCTCTAGGGAGAGGATAAATTTACACGAATAGACAAACTGTATATAAATATTCAATATGTAAGGAAATATTAAAAAAAAAAAAATTAATGAAATTTATATAATAAACTGATAATGAGTTCGAGACAAAAAAAATCTACATTTTTATTCGTTCATGTATATATATATATATATATATATATATATATATATATATATATATATATATATATATATATATACGATTATCTACGATTATCTACGTCAAAAAGAAATTAATCCAAAAGCAAAAGTTACAAACAATGTTGTCTGTATGGAATGTTATTAAATGTGGCTTGAAGCAGCATTCACTCTACCTGCCAAGACATATCGTAGCGCGTCCTATGTATATTAAGGTTGACATGAAATGGGAACAATTTGCAGTTAGAAGAAAATAACTTTATAGGGAATATGAAATGAACTGAATTTACCAAGCCACACGTATTCATTATCCCATAAAAGAACACACGGTCTCTCTCTCTATCATATATATATATATATATATATATATATATATATATATGGAAAGATTACTTGACATCAATTTTTTTTTATGTTTTTTCCACGACTTCACAATTTCTGGAATTTTCAATTGACAATTCTAAGAGACTTCGGATTCGAGGAACAACATCAAAATTGATACTTTCAGTTTAAGTAATCATATATATATATATATATATATATATATTCAAAATTATAACATATGCATGTTATAACATCGCTACAAAAATTGCAATTTGGTTTCAGCACAACTAATGTCCTATCGAGCAATGGTGATCACTTGATGCGACACCAGCAGTGTTGAAACCAAATTGCAATTTTTGGAGTTATAACATGTATATGTTATAATTTTTAATAAATATTATTTGCTCTACTCGTTATTGACCAAACATTTATGAATAGTGATTTTGGTTATCGGAATTTTATAACATCTGCACCAAACCGTAACTTGTGTGTGTATATATATATATATATATATATATATATATATATATATATATATATATATATATATATATATATTCACTGGACTAAAGTACTGCTTATATTGATGTAATTACTCATACAAATAAATAAGAGGGTCCCATGATAAGTATATATTTTTTTTATTTATTTTATTACATTTGTTATTAAGTGCTCATATTTTTTGAAAATAGGACCTGCCAAGAAAATGAAAAGATCTAAAATCTGAGATCTATATATTAAATCACTTTCTGTAACGTCTCGACTTAGTGAGCTGTTTTTTTCTTTTAATTAAATAGCATTATTTAAGCAAAAATTATGCTCAAACTCATTACTGTGCCTAAGTAGTAAACGTTTTTCGCATATATATATATATATATATATATATATATATATATATATATATTTTTTTTTTGTTACATATACTTATCTTCTCTTTTCTCATATCTATTTCTCTCATCTTTAGTCCTGTCTATCACATATATATCTAACTTATTCATGTTAAAACAGGCATTCAAAATTTGGTTTCTTGCTCTCGGCTCCTGTATCCTCTACGAAAGACTTTTCCATATTATCCTATTCCACCCATTCGAGGTATCAAATTTTACTTGTAGATTATTCAATTCAATCATGGTAGGAATATCCTTGTAAGTCTCTTCCAGATTAGTTATTTATTTCGTCGTAAACGACATTTCAAAACAACCATATATATATATATATATATATATATATATATATATATATATATATATATATATATATATATTCTAAGAGTCATAAAATACATACTCAAAAAATGAATGAATGAATAACTCTCGTTCATTCCATCCAATTCCTTTTTGGATCGCGAACAATTAATCAATTTCTTGATCATTGATGCTCTATAAAACAGACTTGAATGCATGCGGAGAAGAAAGACGGATCGATAGACATTTTGACATCATTAATCGGTTTGATGCGTCTGGTCCCACGGAAAAGTCTACCCGCTTATAAAACGCCTGCGAAGAATTTACTTGAAATTACGAAAGGCAAAGTAAAAATAAAGATGCCATAAATGTTTTGTTTTAATTTTCGTCGGATTAACTTAAGTAATTGCCTAATTAACTAAAATCAATTCACCATCAGAGGACGCATGGTTGAGTCGTTTGAATATTAAATTTTCGACCATCAACACCTGGTTCGATCTTCCATAGAATTGTTATATATTTTTATTTTTCTAGATAATTTCGACCCCAGCTTGTGGCCTCATTGAGAAGGGACTGAAAACTATGCCACCTGACCAGCATTTTGAGCACACGGTTCAGGTTCAAGCTGCGGAACACGCCATATTATACACTCTCCCCAAAACACTAACTACTCCTTGCTCATAATGGTTGCAGTATATATATAAAAAAAAATGCTCTCTTGGTGTTTACCAGACATAAATGTGTCTGAGCAACTGCACAAAGAACCAGGGAGTGTAGAAAATACGTGTGGCCAGCCCCAATATACATTATAAATAGTTTTGATATAGTTATGGACAGAATTTTCTTATAAAAAATAATATAAATATCTCTGAAGGATGAATGCATATACGAGAGTATACTAAAAAGGAATGAGCGTAAGACAAAATGTAAGTATATACACAAACACATATATATATATATTCATTTCTGTAGTTCACTGCTAACAGCAAGCAGAAATATTTCTCCTCCCGATGATGGCCATTTCGGTCGAAACTAGTCGAGGAATCTAAATGGAATAATAATAATAAAAAAACGAAAGAATATTAATCTACAACCCAGTGTATCTAATGATTTTAATTTTTTATTTTTTATTTTCAAAATATATATATATATATATATATATATATATATATATATATATATATATATATATATTACATTTATTTATATATATATATATATATATATATATATATATATAAATAAATGTAACGAATATATATATATATATATATATAAATAAATGTATATATATATATATATATATATATATATATAAATAAATGTAAGTATATATATATATATATATATATATATATAAAAATAAATGTACGCAATATATATATATATATATATAAATAAATGTATATATATATATATATATATATGTATAAATATATATATATATATATATAAATGTAACACATATATAAATAAATGAACGTCGCCATGAACTATATATATATTTGCATCTATAAACACCATACTTACGATAAAGAGCATTTTATAAATATATATATATATATATATATACACACTGTCGTTATTCATAAGGCTTGAAATATACAGCTGCTTTTTCTCAATGAACTGTTGAATTTATTAACCCGGAGCGACGTTGCTTTACTGATCTTACAAGAACTATATTCAACGTGATATACCGTAAAGATCTCTTTTTATTAAATATAATATATATATATATATATATTTTTTTTCTTTATAAATCCGACAGACCAAAATAAGTAAATACACTGATTAACAAATAAATGGATTATATATATAATGCTTACGAATAAACTGAAAATCGCGCAGAAGTGTTATAATACCCGTCGTGTTCGCCATATTCACTTCTGCACATATACCCACAGCTAAGGTTACTTAGTAGGACGTGTATCAGTAAGTCATTATTACCTCGCAAATATTTTACCATCTGAAATATATATTTACTAACTTTTATAACCTGAAAAATATGTAATGCTTGCTTAGTCATAAAAAATAAACATATTATATATATATATATATATATATATATATAAAAATGGTATTTATGACTTAGACTCTCAAATTGCGAGTGATGATGTAATGTACGTAGACTGTTTGTGAAAGTGAGTCAGACACTATATTTTGTGTCGTAAGTTTGGAAGTCGCGTTCATAGTTTAATTGGTGCTGCAAAATAAACAGAAAAAAAAAGGTCTCGATTTGTTGATTCGGCGACTTAAGTTCTAATATAATAGAGTACTCGGATTTATGATTTGAGTGATTTTTTTTCGGTGCTAAATAAATATATATTTTTCCATTTCTTACGTTATAAATCGTATATACTCGTGTATAATTCTAATTTATGTATAGGGCGACCCCTGATTTTTCATAGGGAAAAAAAAATCTAATCTTCGCATGCAGTTCGTGTATAATTCGACACCAGCAGTGCTAGTAGTCATAATGTATTCAAATGTTTCAATACTGGCATCATCATGGACATATTTTATAGGAAATACATTGTCTTTTATATGCACGAAGCTACCGCAAAATGGTGTTAAAAAAATTAACATAAAATGTCTGAAACGAAGGATTAGAGTTTATACTTTTGCGTGTAAAAGGTTACCTAACTTCGTGTGATCGGTAACTTTCATTTTCATTGGCTCATCATAACATTTTTGAAAAATGGGTTGCATTGCTTCGTTTCGCCAATTCTGACATTTCTTTTTAATCGAGTTTACACCAAGCAAGACAGTAAAAGCCACTAAGACACAAGGGGTTAGTCTGTATGAAAAAAAAATTAAAACACAGTAACATTATAAATGATCGAGAAAAGAAAAGAGTAATCCGGAGAACCTACGTAAGGATTGACATCGCATTTAAGGTTTTAAAGATTAAAGCTGGATGCAAAGTGAATTTCACAGGTGAGAAATCCGAGTAAAGATGTTGTTGGCATAGATCTTACGGTTACATCTATCCAGCACAACTGTAAATTGATTACATCTCATTGCCAGCTTAGTAATCTGCTTATAATTTAAAAGTCTACGTAATATATCGAAGAGCATTATTTATTTGTACAAATAAATTTATCACGGTAGATGGGTTCCGAAGCTGGCCGCGATAGATGAATTTCCGCGAAGTAGGGACGTCATACTTACAGTATTTATTTAACGTGTATTTGGACTTTTAAAAACTCTCCCTGTACTGTTAACAATCCACCCATTACAGTACTCTATTAATAACAAGGACAACTGTTAAGCAATAACACTTTAGATTAAAAAAAAAAAAAGATTTTTACTGTATTCAACACAAAAGAAGTTGAAGTAGAATTTGAATGATGATGATGATGAATTTGCTGCGCATTAGAAATGATGATGAAGCTGATGATGACTTCTAATGTACAGCCGATAATTGTATTTTACGTCTCTTCAGACGGTGGGGTCCTTTCTATTGCTATTTTATGCTTGTTTTGTTGTTCCTAGACGAGGAAATAATATTTATTATTAATAATTTTATGGATTCAATGAAAAATTTTAGGTGTTCATATATTGCGATTTTTCTAGAATTTTCCAGAAACTCTGCAAAGCCGTGAATCCGCGATAGTAGAACCGCAAATTAGCGAGGGATCACTGTAAAAAATGTGCCAAAAAGGGGAATGGAGACGAGGACGGTCTTCTTCTATCTTAACATTAAACTTAGCTAGCGACAAATACTGTACCAAACTCAAAATATTTCCTTACACCAAAACGCATTCTAACTTACCTTTTTTACAACATCCACCATAATACCTCAGAATTTCCATAAAGTCCTAACTAATTCCCATATTTACAATCCACTGCATTTTGTGAGTGGAAATAAAATTTTAAAATCTAACACCAATATGTATTGTACTATAGCGAAGAGCGATATTTGTAATTATTTACAAAATGTGACACAAGGCCAAAATGGAGAAAAGACGGTCTTCATCTGTCTTAACTTTAAACTTAACTAGACACAAACACTGACTCAAACATACTCAAACATACCACAATATTCCTGACACCAAAACAACGCATTCTTTCTTACCTTTCTGAAAACATCCAACATAATACCTCAATGTCTCCATGAAAGTCTTAACTAGTCCGTATATGTACAATGTATTTATGTGGTGGCGGGGGAAATAAAAAACAACTATAGCTAAGAGCTCATTCAAACCATCACCTTGAAATTAAACGGGTAGTAACTTTATGGCAGTGGGAAAGTAACTGAAGCCAAGATGCCAGATCAGGACCAATAATATTGCAGATTATTCTTTGGAATTTATCAAGGAGTTCTAAATAAATAGCAGGAGCACTGGACCAAATGAAGCAGAAATACCAGGCGCACACTTTTGAGATATCCTCATTCCCCTCATACTCCAATGGTAAGGAGGAAAATATTTATAAAGAATCTTCAAGAATTTCCATTTTGTGGAACAGATTACCACAATGATAATCTTCCGATCACTACGATCTTAGCCTGTTAAATGTTTAATCGTTATCTATCCTCATAGAATCTGCACTTAGTAATTTCACTCCTTTTATCAAAACATCATTATTGTGGAAATTTATAATTTGGATAGCTCTTGAGCCATGCATTGAGCGAAAAATGGTATTAAAATCAAATAAAATGTGACAAATACAAATTTAACTGCAAAGTAGAACGAAAAAGCAACTGCAAAATGCTTTAATAGAATTGTATATGCAAATATGGTTTTAGCATCGGAAAGGAATTCATTATTCCTGAAAACCCCTCAGCAGAAAATTGCTTTATAAAATAAAAAAATAAAAAAAGGCTGGGATATTTACAAAATATTTCTTTATTGATATTCTAATATTGTGTGTTCAGGAAAATTTTAAATCTCAATTTAAAAAATAAAGAAAAGCTGTTTACGACTTATTCAATGTATGATCGTGGGGATCTATAGCATGAGATGGAAAATCGATTTGTTGCGTGGATGATAATATGGAATGACCAAACCATGGAACAAGCCAGTACATACTGTCAACAACAAAATGGAACAGTCAGAAATATGTTCGATCTCGCCGAATTTTACCGAATAGTTCCAACTTAAAGAACGGAGATGAAAGAGTCAATCGAAAAATTAATGTAAATGCATTAACAATGATTATATTTTCAACTCTCCTGTCGTACGAAGTATGAGGGTCAAGCAGTTCAGTACTTAGGAACCAACAGCCAGACACTAGCACATGTGATTTGTTTATAGTGGTGAAGGTTTTGTGAAGAACAATCCACACTTTTTTTAAGGACTAAATATAGACAACTGGTGATTATATATATATATATATATATATATATATATATATATATATATATATATATATATATATATATATATAGATAGATATAAAATAAATGATTCCTATCCAAATTATAAGTATATATAAATAATTATGTATTACTGAAATGCATCAATTCTCTCCACAAATTATAACAAAGATTTAAAATCAATTATCTATTAAAAATTTAAAAAAAAATGGAACGCGCATCAAATCGTGAGTAATTAGGCTAGTAATATGTATGTGTGCATATATATATATATATATATATATATATATATATATATATATATATATATAGACAGAGAGACACAGAGACACAGAGAGACACAGAGAGACCTTGAGAGAGAGACAGAGATACAGAGATACAGAGAGAGAGAGAGACAGAGACACAGAGAGAGACAGACACAGACACACACACACAGAGAGAAAGAGACACACACAGAGAGAGAAAGACACACACAGAGAGAAAGAGACACACACACACACAGAGAAAGAGAGAAACACACACACACAGAGAAGAGAGAAACACACACACACACAGAGAAGAGAGACACACACACACACAGAGAAGAGACACACACACAGAGAAAGAGACACACACACACACAGAGAAAGAGACACACACACACACACAGAGAAAGAGACACACACACACACACACAGAGAGAAAGAGACACACACAGAAAGAGACACACACACAGAGAAACACACACACAGAGAAACACACACACAGAGAAACACACACACAGAGAAAGAGACACACACACAGAGACACACACACACACAGAAAAAACACACACACAAAAAAACACACACACACAGAAAAAACACACACACACACAGAAAAAACACACACACACACAGAAAAAACACACACACACAGAAAAAACACACACACACACAGAGAAAGACACACACACACACAGAGAGAAAGACACACACAGAGAGAAAGACACACAGAGAGAACAGACACACAGAGAAAGACAGACAGACACACACACAAACACAAAAGAAAGACACACACACAGAGAAAGACACACACAGAGAGAGAGAGAGAGAGAAAGACACACACACAGAGAAAGACACACACACACACACAGAGAAAGACACACACACACACACAAAGAAAAAGACACACACACACACAGAGAAAGACACACACAGAGAGAGAAAGACACACACAGAGAGAGAGAGAGAGAGACACACAGAGAGAGAGAGACACACACACACAGAGAGAAAAAGACACACACACAGAGAAACACACACACACACACACACACAGAAAGACACACACACACAAGAGACAGACACACAGAGACAGACACACACAGAGAAAGACAGACACACACACAGAGAAAAAAACACACACACACAGAAAGAAAGACACACACACACAGAGAAAGACAGACACACACACAGAGAAAAGACACACACACAGAGAAACACACACACACACACACAGAGAACACACACACAGAAAACACACACACAGAGAAAGACACACACAGAAAAAGACACAGAGAGAAAACACACAGAGAAGACACACACACACAGAGAGAAACACACACACACATAGAGAAAGACACACACACACAAGAAAGACACACACACACAGAGAGAAAGACACACACAGAGAAAGAAAAGACAACACACACAGAGAGAAAGACACACACACACAGAGAGAAAGACACACACACACAGAGAGAAAGACACACACACACACAGAGAAAGACACACACACACACAGAGAGAAAGACACACACACACACAGAGAGAAAGACACACACACACACACACACAGAAAGACAGGACACACACACACACACAGAGAGAGAAAGACACACAGAAAGAAAGACACACACAGAGAGAGAAAGACACACACAAAGAAAGATACACACACAGAGAGAAAGACACACACGCAGAGAGAAAGACACACACACACACTGAGAAAGACACACACACAGAGAGAGAGAGAAACACACACACACACAGAGAGAAAGACACACACACACAGAGAGAAAGACACACACACACACAGAGAAAGACACACACACACACACAGAGAAAGACACACACACACACAGAGAAAGACACACACACACACAGAGAAAGACACACACACACAGAGAGACACACACACACACAGAGAAAGACACACACACACACAGAGAAAGACACACACAGAGAAAAGACACACACAGAGAAAAGACACACACAGAGAAAAGACACACACACACAGAGAAAGACACACACACACAGAGAAAGACACACACACACAGAGAAAGACACACACACACAGAGAAAGACACACACACACACTCACAGAGAAAGACACACACACAGAGAAAGACACACACACAGAGAAAGACACACACACAGAGAAAGACACACACACACACACAGAGAAAGACACACACACACAGAGAAAGACACACACACACACACACAGAGAAAGACACACACAGAGAAAGACACACACACACACACACACAGAGAAAGACACACACAGAGAAAGACACAGAGAGAGGTGTCAGTAGAAGGAAAAGAACATAAAAATAGATGTTTTTACAGATATGAAAATACGTTTTGATCACAATAAATGATCAGATTGCAAGATTTATAGAATGGACGAGTGATAGATTTGATGAGTCAGTGATTCAAGGAATTTCTTAAAGATCTCTTCTTTATACAATCAACATTTCCTGGAAGTAATTACATATATGCAATCAAATACCAACATTTTTTGGTATTAAAATTTGCCTTGAAGGAAACATACGGCAACTGATATGCCTTGCCAAAATGAGCACAGGATTTCAGCTTTATATATTAGAATAAAATGTTTTCACCTTATGTTTTTCACAAAATTCATTTTGTATCAAGATTTAGCTTCCGAAAGAATGAAATAACTGAACCTATTGGACTTAACCTTGAGTATATGATTGAGAATTAAAGAAAATTACAGAAAGCAAAATATGTTCTATTTTTTTTCCTTTTGAATGATAAAGTTTTCCATGATTTTGTTAAGATAAAAGGTCAAGTAAGTTTTTATATGAATTATTTGGGAGGGAAAATTAATTAAAATATATGGATTGATGTTATCGATTCAAAGCAACAGCTGAACTACAGGAAATGTAATCACAATACCAAATATATATTTCGTAATTTTGTTCATTTTCTAGCCTGAAATATATATATATATATATATATATATATATATATATATATATATATATATATATATATATATATTGATAGATAGAAAAAGTGCGCTGGTGAAAATATATTAGCGTATACCCAAAACTCCACACCAAACAGAAAATCCGGTATGTCATTTGCTGAATCGGATTGAAAAGATGCAAACATGCCGTCATTATTATGTGTGCGTTGATTATATATAAAAAAAAAATGTCTTTAATAAATAAATTGTCGGACCTTGTCCATTTCTTAACATATGACGTCATTTGTTTACATTCGATACGCCAGAGCAGTTATGAATGTACGAGATTCATGGAAGATTGAAGTTAATAAACAGTAAATTCGACTTTGTCTACCGTAAGGTTCTTTGTGGCCGAGACGGTTAAGGCACGTCAGCGTATATGACGGTTCCGTATAGGATGCAGGTTCGAATCCTGTCAAAGAACGAATATTTTCTATGAAAATTTCTCGGACATTCAGGCCGGTAAATGTTATTTAATACTGTTTATCATAAACAGAGCATTTGCTTAAATACTTGTATCTATAAATAACAACGTTAAACATAAAAAAATGTCTTTAATAAATAAATAGTCGGACCTTGTCCATTTCTTAACATATATATATATATAGTGTAACCCGGATATAAGAGAGTTGTCGGGACCGGAGAAGTCTCTTATATTCAGGTTTCTCTTATATCCAGGTTTGGTCTATTTTTTATACATTAACACAGGCTTTAATTTGGGACCAGAAAATCTCTTATATCCGGGTTACACTGTGTATGTATATATATATATATATATATATATATATATATATATATATATAAATGAGATCATTTGTTTATACATATATATTTCAATCAATTATGCTCTTCTGTTGCTATGTCAAAAAAAATCACGTTGTCAAAATAATTGCTACTTTGAAAAACTATGCATTTGTTATTGCTTATTGAATATAGTATGGCTTAGGAAACCCACGTTTTTTGGGGTAATTTTTGCAGAGAGAGAATTACAAAAAAAAAAAAAAAAAAAACTGATGATCACTGAAGATGTGAGATATTTTTTTTATTTCTCGAGCAACACTGTTCATATCTACCTAACCTCATTTGAGATACTGAGCGACTCCCCCAAAATATGTGTAGTAAATGCTGAACAATATAAGTACGAAATGTATCTATGCGCGAGTGTGTGCCTACATGTATGCCTTTATATATCTGTGTGTGGCTCGAAATGAGAAATCGTAGAGTTAGGTTCGAAACCCAGTGTGTGTGTGTGTGTGTGTGTACGGGGCGTTGATGAAGGCCTCTCAATCTGACCAAGAAAAACAACCTAGTAACAGAAAATCCCATGTTTCAGGATTTTTTTTTAACACTTCGAAAATAGATAAATATTTAGATGGACAAAGGAACTCAAAGATAGCAAGCATGGGCGAAAGAAATGCAAATTGGGAGACACGGATAACGAATACGATTCAAAAGTGTTCGGTTTATTTCAAACGTCACTTCCATTAATCTGACTAATGGTGGTTCAAAATAAAATACAATAAAAAGTAATCGAACAACGAATGTAAACAAAATGTCTAACTTTTACAATTCCGGATAAAAATAAATAAATTCAGATTGGCTGCCGATAAGCGAATTTAGTAGTTAATGTTTTTTGGCGTTTTTTTTTTGGTTTTGTTTAGTTTTACTTTTTATTTCATTTCGCTTTAATTTCTTGGATTTCTGTTTCAGGAAAGGCCATTCTGATTATTCGTTGTTTAAATTTTACATAATCCGTACACTCAGATCCAAGGAAGAGATATAAAAATAAAACAAAAACCCTTAAAACGTCTGTAATTTTGAAAAAAAAAAAAAATATTTGAGAGAATTTTCTGCGGGGGGGCAATTTTACTTTTTATACGCATCTCCATTTATGCACCAGAAGCATATATATATATATATATATATATGTGTGTGTGTGTGAGTATGTGAAAATGTACGGTATCCATGTAAGGACAAATATGTGTGTGCTTATATCGTTATGAGTATGCACTAAGTATGTGAATATATATTTGAGTGTTAGAGGATAGTAAAATTACACATACACACATATATATATATATAAAAAATATATATATATATATATATATATATATATATATATATATGAAAACAATAAAAACATAGATATGTGTGATTATGTCGACATGAAAATATATGTTTACTGAATAATTCATGATAAAATGAAACATGTTTGAATGAAGATATGCTGACTATAGATTTTATATATATATATATATATATATATATATATATATATATATATATATATATATGTATGTATGTATGTTACTGAGTTGGCATGGGAACATACACGCATATATTTATATTTTATTGTATTATATGAGTAAGAGAACGCTAAGGAGAAATACGAACACACAACTTATATATATATATATATATATATATATATATTTATATTTTATGTGTGTGTGTTCGTTTTTCTCTCTGTGTGTGAGATGATTCAGCGTGTTTCGAGATAAAGATTGCGACCGTAGAAACAAAAACTTAATGATTTCATGGTGACATATGGTTTCACAGATTAAGCTTTTAAATGATCGATTAAATTATAAAACTCGCAGCCGCCATAAAATTCGATTTCCATGTCTAAACAGTCTCTTTATACGTATTTATCAGTTCTTTGCATGTACATGTACAGGTCTACATTATCATTTGTGTGTATCCTTAAGATCTGCATCATCAATATGCATTGTGAAATATTTACTCTTAAAAAATATTGCGCACTTAACGTCAACAAATTAAACAAGATATTTTGAAACATTTAAATTATGTTTACATAAGCCACATTATTTATATTTATTCTTTATAATCTTATATATATATATATATATATATATATATATATATATATATATGTTTGTGTGTATTTATATATGCGTAGATGTTTGTGCATTCGAGTTTAATCATTTCAAATTTATTTTCATGAATACGTTAGCGGTGAACATTCAACAGCAGTAATGAATTTATACAAAAGGATAACCATTATTATCGATTTTACACCCAGGAAAATTACTTAGCGATTTCCTGAAATCACTTTGTGTTATGAAAAATGTGCTGGAAAACCATAAATTAAAAAGAATTCCCCAGCAATCATGCAATAATATTTTATAGAATACTAAAAAAATAAAAGAGTAAAGAATGCTGGAAAGCATTTAAAAATCATTGAAACGTTAATGGGCAGAGTTCTAGCATTATTACAGCAAATTGCATAACAGCCATAGAAAGAAAACTATAATTTTCTTTCTGTTTTTCCCTCCATATTTCTTTCCGCCATTTTGCCTACTTCCTTTTGTTACATTTTCTCATCAGTTTTGTGTATTCGTGATTTAAAGAGAGGAATATTAAAAAAAAATCAATTTTAATTGCATTGATTGATCTCCCACATCATTTCTATTGTCATTAATGTTCATGCACGAGTGTGTATGCGTGTGCATATATATATATATATATATATATATATATATATTCCTCACCAGTTATAAGACTGACTTTCCTACACAACGTAATCTTCAGATGCTGTGAACTGAGACTGACTTTTCCACAATTTATATATTTTTTTTCTGATAACAATAATGTTGGGGTATTTTATACATAGATTATTGTTAAAAAATATCAATGTCCCAATATATATATTTGAAATAACGACCCAATTCATCAGACTTACAAATTCAATAAAAATGCTTTTCCTATATATATACATATATATATATATATATATATATATATATATATATAAATAAATATATTGATTAAAAGAATTAATTTATCTTATGTTTTCGATGTTTAACCATTGTCTTTTGTCTGTGGTAGTAACCCAAATGTTTTTCTTGGACTGGAATTTGAAAGTGTTCTTAGGTGGTAATAACACGAATTAGAATTGGTCAAAGAATAGGCGAAGGAAGGAAGTTTCGTTCCTATCTTTTTATTACCCCGGTATCATCTTAGACCTATTTGCATTTCTGTCTATAATGTAGGCGTGTTTGGTTTTATTGTATTTTTTGCTAGTATGTGTATGCATATTACTTCTCCATACTTATCTTATTATAAGGAATTATTATATACACACATCATAGCCAAAAATGTTTAGGGTTTCTCTAATTTTAAAATATACACTTGTCTTTCGTTGGAACAAGTATAACCTCTTCCTCACACACACACACACACACACATATATATATATATATATATATATATATATATATATATTGATTTGCTGTTTACGGCTAATCAACCCTTGGCAAGTTATTTAAAACCAGAAAATATTTTTAGATCTTAAGAATTTAGTTGGGGTGGCAGATAATAATGTTTTGCTGATATAAGTATTAAATAGCTGAGGAGATAAATGATGAATTCATAACTTTCATAAGGTTATTTGTTCCCAAGTCAATATAGCGAACACTAGTGGATTTGTAACTCGGTTCCCGATTGACAATACCTAGTAATTATCTATTAGACTAGTCGTATATTCAAGTTTATATTTTATTCCCAAGCGGTCAACCATCTAGTTTCTTACCAGTTTCGACGTTCCGTAACTAACATCAGGACAAAATATATGTTCGCGTAGTTAAGAGTCTTTTGTGAGATGTTTTGATGCGTACATAGGTGTGATGCATATTTCTTTTATAAGGATATATTGAAGCTCCAAATGTAATTGAAATAAAAATAACAATAAGTTTTCTTGGCACCATGATATACATGAAACCTTTTGCTATGCGTTTTCTAAGCAATACAAGATAAACTCAAAATTATATTTGACTAGGGGGGCTCAAACCTCACTTCCAAGAAGCATAGAGTCCAAAATCATTTCCGCGCGTTTTTTTCTTGGCGGGGGAATAGCTATTTCCCACTATGAAAACTTGCTCCCGTGAATGGCACGTTGAAAGCCTTTGTATAATTTGCCACGTTTAACATAGGAAACTTTTCGATGATTTCCATTCATTAGTTCAGACGTTTACAGCTAGGACACATTATGCGACTTCCACAGGTAACCCCGGTGTGGTGTAATGGCTAGCAAGCTTGTCCCGCTAGAACAATTACGACTATTTAGTGAGTTCGATCCTCACTCGGTCCTTCATACTTTCGGCCTTGTGCCACATTTAAGCAGCGCTTAGAAAATCACCATTACGTGACTTCCACGTATACCAACCCACTTAATTTCTTACGTCTTCCTAATGTACCAACAATGTTACATTCAAATATATTATTCCCACCATCTGCTTTTTAAGGCTGTGGGTATCAAACATTTTTTTTCTACCCTTAATCTTAACTTTCTTACGTGGACCTCCTGCCATAGTCAGTTATTTGTCATACGTGCTACACGCTGAGGTGATCATGTATCTTTTGATACATGACTGAATCAGATTTTTTTCTAGTAGTATGTTGCCATTTCTTACTGCTGTAGACCAGTTGCTATCTAAGGTCATAGAATGCGGTCTGTACTGCTATTTACCCATAGCTGGGGGGTTTGGTGAGAGAATAAGAGGTTCCATACCTTTGCCAAGGGTATTAGCACGCCTTTCGCAATAACCATCCGATAAAAAATAAATGTCTATCTTACTTTTAACTGATGGATAAGTTTAGCAATCTTATTATAGTAAATGTACATACTTTATCTGGAAGTAAAACTAATTTAATATGTAAGTTTACATCACTTAATCTTGTTTCCTTCTAGTTTTAGAGTTTGTCTTATTTTTTAATTCTAGTTTTAGAGTTTTTCTTATTTTTTTTAATATGGCGTAAATTATTGCAGAAATTCCAAGGGAAATTGCTCGATGGAACACTAAAATATTAACGTGAATTTCAATTCGCTATTTTGCTGTGGATCCCATTAATATGACATGGGCCCCGGGTGAGAAGCACTGATTTAGTGGAGCAGTTTAATGTTACCCGCTTCAATTCAAATATCTATCGTCATATAGAGTTTTGGGGCTATAGAATATATATACAGAATTTATTATTTTCATGTTTTTCAAATTGGTTTTTAATATCCGTAAAGAGTGAACGGTGTTATGAAACGTAGTCACTAGTTATAGAGGTGCCAAAGTTAACTGGCATAAGAGAGTGGAAGCTACCTGAATATTGGCAAAGGTTAACTTGCATCATGAATTTTCGTACCGGACATCAAATTGCCGCAGTCATGACAGCTGCTCAATTTTCTTTGTACCCAGAGAGCTGCACCGGAGACTACGACGCCGTGGCTTGCAGAAAACTACGCAGCAGGCGTTCTCATTGTCTCCGTAGACCAGAATTCATCCAATTACTGCAGGAGAAAATGATGGTATAACTGTCAGCAAGAATTTATTCCCTGTCACACCTCGAGGAAGAGTCAAAAGTGGTTTTACGATTTCACCAGACCCAACGTCTGGCACCCTAACTCATTTGATTTCAATCCCATAGATTATTGTTTGGGGCATGGTTGAAAAAGACACCAACCGCACTGCTTGTAAAAGCAAGGCCCAGCTGATCGATATGATTGACTGTAATCGTTTATCTTGTGTGCTTGTCAAGACACTTGCTCCTTGAAATTCAATATAGAGATTGTTCGGAAATACGGTTTTGGGAAGCATTAGCGTTCATTCCGAACAAGTAAAGGTAGAAATCCTTTACATCATATAAAACATTCCGTATAACAAGTAAAATATCTTTTTTTTTAGTTATTAAATATGTTTCAGAAATTTAGGGATATTCTGTGATTTTTTTTATTGTAATTAATACATGAGACTTAAAAGCAGACCTCCGCCCTTTACATGGTGTTGATAGTGGAAACAAAAAGGAGATAAACAAGAAATTCTACAGAATGCACTAAAAGAAAACTAGATTAAAGGATTAAACAGACAGAGAAAAGACTCGATATAACACATGGTTCTACTGCAGGATTTTGAGAATACCAATGAATGTATATAGAAGAAATAAGTTTTAGAGAAAACGGCAACAAAATGGACACCTATATTTAAAATCAGAAATAAAACAAAGTTGAAATTTCGTGGGCACATATTGAGGAAAGACGGATGAGAAATTTAACAGTGGGTATGTTAAATGAAAGATGGCGAAAGAAAACAACTTATAACCTACCTAACAAACGGAGTAGGAGAGATAGCAAAATGTCATGGTTTAATAAAAGCTACAAAGGAAAGAAAGAAGTTATAATCGAATACGTCCAGAAGTGACGCGGCACATAGAAAATGACGGATATGTTAAATTAAATTGGGAGTAATCTTTCTGAAATAAGTCATGACACTTTCACAGGAATATAGAGTAAATTTAGACACTGCGCATAGCGCCTAAGGATTAGTAACTGTTACGAAAGGCTTTTGTGTAAGTCACTGATCATTAAACTCGGGAACAAAAATATATTCACTTGGACTATATTTACAATTGCATGTTAAATGTTTAGAATGGTATGTTAAATATTTTTGAAACTACATTTTCTTTATTTGTTGAGTTAATAAAATTATTCATTTTTATCTTAAAACAATGACATTTACTTAACTCAAATTAATTTTTAGGACACCCCATTGGTGTGAATATACGTAAAATATACGGTAATGTATGTCTAAACTTCCTGATGAATAGACACTCGTCTACCCAAGAATTTAAATCTATTAACATATTCAGGGCAAGCCAATTAGGTTAATGCGGAATCCTCCCAAAGTCTGAAGTTACTTCCAAAACAGATGCAGAAATAACAGAAAAAGGGTAGGCTGAATCAATTTTTCAGCAAGGAATTTTTTTTTTCTCCAACAAAAATATTTTTTTGACTGTGATCTTGTCCCTCACATCTTTTATATATTATCTGCTGACTAACTGTCAGTAAACACATCCACTCTTCTTAAATGTTCAGAAACCGCTGAGTATATCAGTGTCTGCAATCTTTTTCGTACGAATGAAATCAATGACAAGATTCCAAATTGTACGCACTTTCAGATCGGGTGCTATCTCGCTATGGGAAGCAAGGCAAAATATGTTCTTTGATGCGAAGATTACAACTATCAGTGTAACCCGGATATAAGAAACCGGGATATAAGAGAGATTTTTTCTGATCCCAAATTAGAGCCTGTGTTAATGTATATAAAATATACCAAACCCGGATATAAGAGCATTCTTCTCTGTCCCAACAACTCTCTTATATCCGGGTTACATTGTACAGTGTGACCCGGGTATAAGAGAGATTTTCTCTGGTCCCAAATTACAGCCTGTGTTAATGTATATAAAATAGACCAAACCCGGATATAAGAGACTTCTTCTCCGGTCCCGACAACTCTCTTATATATATATATATATATATATATATATATATATATGGATGGATAAACGTAGTTAAATAGAAAGGTTTAACATTTTAATATATGTGTGTATGTGCCTAACTTACGGGCTTATGAGTAGTTAGAACGTTCACATTCCGTTGATCAGAATCGATTAGTCAATAAGCTACCTTCAAAGTATGACCCCAGCATGTGGCACTGTCGAATATTGCTAAAACCGTTGTAGTACGCCTACAGACGATTATTGGTGTGCCCCCATTGACATAAATACAGTAGTAAATACTGTCTGTTTTCTGCAGTTGGAGATTCGCCTCCAGCTCTGCTGGTCAAACTATGCCTCCCGACGGAGTGGATCCCCAGATGAAACTATAGTCTCAGGAAACAGCTACATCTCATCGAGTGGGATGATTTGTAAATATCCTGTAGTTGGAGATTCATTGTGGCATTCACTTGACTCACTTCTAGCAGTTGACTACTTTTATGCGCCATTGGCGAATATTATGTTGTTCGTATCCTAAGTATTATACTTCATTTCCAACCTATTCAGTGACTTTTCCTAGTTTACAACAAAAACATACCAGGGCTTGATTCGTGTATTTTTGAGTGAACATGAATAGATCAAACTTGATGTTTCTGCTAACACAAAGTCACATATCATTGTAAATTGTGTTTAGCGGTCTTGTTCAATAAATAGTCACTAATACTTGCTAAGCATAGTTAAGTAAAAAGTCCTGATTGGCCTAGTATGTGCTGCATCTAAAACATATTCCTGACAAAGCGTCTGCCGCTTGGATTAGCTATCCACTTTATTAGGCACTATATTCCTTCGAAATTGACGGTACCCTACTGACATTTTTCTGCTTGTATTTTCAATCATTATTGCATTTTTCGTGTACACATTTATCATTTTTTTTCTTTCAGAAGATGTGTGTTATGAAAGTACTTATGATTGTAATATTTTTAGAATATACTTAATGTATATGAGAAATATACGAAATTACTATTATAATAAATATTCTTATACAATACTGATAATATATTAGTAGGATTTAATATACACTCAAATTAGTGATACATTTTACACATGTAAATACAAAAATATTGACCAAAAATATACAAATTTAACAAAATATGTCCTATACTGGAGGAATTAATATATTATATTACATGTTAAGATGTAATCGCTCAGTGATATTGTATTACATCTATCAATAGTTCAACCATTGTTATTGTTATACCAAATATTGAGACTTGCCTCTTTTTTAATCTCCGCGTAAATCAAGGTAACAAGGCCAGTAACACACAAGTCCTAAAGTTTACTTGGAATACAAAAAGCCGGAAGAGAGTTCCATAACAGTGCAATAAAAGAAACTGTTAAAATATAATTTACATCAAGCCATTTCAACAATAAAATGATGTCGTCAATGAAGTCTTTCTTTTTATGTACCATGCTTTTTCAGAGCGTAGGCGAATATATCTCTCCCCCTCCCTCTATCCCTTATAGCTCTCAATAAATTTCGTCCCTCTGCCATCTCTCCCAGATTATATTGTCATCCACTTGCTTAAATCCGCCAGGTATGCCATGCGTTGCCTTCCCTTGTCTCTCTTTCCTTCCATTTGACCTGTGAGTATCAGATTCTCCAAATCAATTTCTCATTACGTTGGTTAATTAATGATGAACTGGTCATTTTCTTTTATGATCGATCTCATCATGTTTTTCTTTCTGTTAAGGTTAGAGAGTAATTATATTTTCTTATTGCTCAAAGTAGAGTCCACACGTGATATGAAATCTCAGAGAATTCCAGTAAGATATAATTAGTCAATTCTAAGATAAAACAGTTCATAGCTTAATCTAGCAAATGGAAAATTTTACTGTTACATCCGTTATATTTCATCATCAAAATGTCTGCTTATAAAGTAGTTTACCGCTTTGCATATTTGGATTTACTCGTTGCTCTTTGTAATGTTTACAAATCAGACGTTTGGTGCATGAGTGTAGCGATAGTGTGTGGAAGGTGGTATAGCCAGCTTTCACATTAACTGGGAGCGAAGAATATGTTCGTCACCACCTGAGTTACCTTTGAAAGGTGTTACTCAGTTTTGTGACAATAACACATGAATCACAATAACAAATAATCACCTACCACTATAAACTGACCAAAAATAAAACACAATAATTGTAATTACCTATGTATTAAGTATATTCAAATAATTTGTAAATCGTTCTGAAAATCAGGCTATCCAACAAAGTTATTATCCTATGCCTCTTGAGAATTCTGGAACTCATTCCGACCACCGTTCATTTGTGCTGATCTCGGTTTATGAAAGAGTAAAAAAAAACCAAAAAAAAACAAGTTTTACAGTAACAAAACAGTAATTTTACAAAAAAGTATTCATATTTTTTTTTCTCACTATTTACATTATTCGAACTATTGTCCTCATCTTTGTCGCCATATTTGTTACATCGTTTCAGCTGTTGTACGCTCTGGCCTTCTTCAGGTGGTTGGAATATCGAACTGACCATTTTATTTCGCTCACCGGGGTAGACTGTTCTAGTTCCACGTGTCATATCTAATGGGTGTCATTTATCAGTTATCTCCTGACAATAGTCTGAAATATGTAAATAGTGTACATAATACCTCATCTCAGAAATATAGACAGATACTGATGGTTTCTTTTCTGCTACAGACCAACCAGTCATAGTACAAAATTTTACACCCGTTTATATGTGTCTGCAGTGACTGCCTCGTGCCGCCATTTTGCTACACCTCTGGTTGCGTATTGAGTTCATATAGATGCCAACAGATCACAAGAGCAGTACACTAGGCAGTTACTGTGATCTCAGTTGAAAAGGCGAGATTTTGGTTCAAATCTCATAAGGTGATGTGTATAATTTTGCTTACAAGCAAACAGAAATAAACTGAACATGCTATATGTTTCGTTATGCGTAGAAGGTCTTTCATTATTTTATATTTATTCTTTTTGCAGTCAAAATAAATTTGACTGGCCGCATATTTTTGTCATCACAAAAATGTCCTTCCCCAACTTAGATTGTCTCCCACATTTATCCTTTCATATAATATTCAAAAGCAGCAAGTCAACAGTCTACACATGTATATTGCACGGATATTAATGTCGACACAATTTCAGGTTGACTGGTCTTAATATGATATTATAGTCACCATTTGTGCAGAAATCTCTGCTCGTTGTATACATTTGTTTGATATCATATCACGTCATCTTTTTTTATTCATTGATGTTCCCGATGTGCTCAATTTTGAATGTCCAACAGCTGTAAAGAAAGGCTTGCTATGTTAAATATAAAGAAGGTTTTATGCTGTTCATTTCTTCTGTTACTTGCGATATTCTTTGATCACTAAACTTGTATATGTTAACTCACACAGGGCTTCCAGCTGCCTCAGCACCAACCACATTCTTCATGCTAAAGGATGATTCCGCATTGTCTTCACAATCTTTGACAATTATTTCTAGCCCAGTTATTTCGGATGATATTTTTTCTGAATTTTCGCAAGTGATAAACACAGTTCCGTATTCAATTTTGATTTAAAGCTCGGATGCCATATTGTAGGATATCTGTACCCCCAAACATTTACCAGCGAGCTCCCTATTAAATGCTCCCCTTTTTGCAGAACTGTTCAACAATCAAGTAAATTGTATTAATTAGCAACAACATATGATCTCAATATTTCATGGATTATAAGTATGTAGTTGTAACTAGTGGACACATTTTCTCTGACAGTATCATTATTAGGGTTAGCCAGCGACATTTAGCAACACAACTTCTCAAGAATAATGGTTCATGTAGGTGGATCACTAGATGTTTCATATGTTATTACAACTTACAAGTTACGTCGTCCATAAAGGCCATCATTGTAGGAGCAATATTTATTTTTCAATACACAAATGATTCGTTTTATCAAACGTTTGAAGGTTATTTAAAGTCAGAACATATTTTTACGTTGTAAGATGTTTTTAGTTGACAAAGGTTTAGTGATATATGTAGTAGAAAAAGTGTGCAAAAAGCGAAGATAATAAATAATCTTCAAACACAGCATTACAAATTTAAATAATTCATTATTGAGTACAGAACTAATCTTTGTTTTCCTTCAAGTGTAAGAAACAATTTACAAAAATCCGCCTAAAGTCAAATAAAAAAAATAGTTGTTTTTCTTTTTCCAACACGAATAGCCTAAATGCGTTTGTACGAGTGAAATGATGTAGGTGACCACTTTATATCAAAATGTCGTATTTGCGTTATTTTATGTATGCTTGCAATTTCCAGCAGCAGTCAATGAGTGCTATATTGTTGCTACTGCTACAATTCGTTTTGTTTATGTATATCGATTGTATGTTTTTCATGTTCTATGGATTATTTTAAAAGCGAGAATATATTTGCAAGAAGGTACTTAGAGCTCAAATAATTTAGTTTGAGCTTGCAAAAACTAGTTTGAGCATTCAGTATTGATTATATCAACGATCGATTTAAATGGTAAAACAAAAGAATACTAATTTACGTTATTTATAAGAAGAAACTCAAATCATAGGAAGTTAAAAATTAGGTTTACTAAACCCAGAAGGTTTATCGGTTAATAAATATTTTGCAATTATCAGCATCTATTTTTAGGAGAGGAAATATTGTTAATTGTGAGCTTTTCAAATTTTCGCAGCTAAATATGGGATGTCGTCTGCTTTTTGAAAGCTTGAAAGGCGTTTGAGATAACGACGCTGATTTGTTCATAAATGCTAATTTGGAAATTTCAATTTCAAGCTCACGTGCTCCTACTTAGTCAAAAAAATGAGTTTGTACGAGCATGAGACTTTTTTTTTTTGTTTGCACAGAATTCAAATTTTAGTGATTAAAATCTATTGATTTTTTTTATCTATTATATTATCTGGTTTTAACATATAAGTCTTCCTGATTAACGCATAGCTTGAGAAACAGTTTGATTCATGGCTTTCTCAATGCTATTCATGGGTAATTGAGTAACAAACCAAACTGGTATTTGAAGCTTACATCATCTATTCCCAAGCGGTGACCCATCTAGATAATGAACAATTTCAACGTTGCTTAACATCGGTGATCGGTCTAGAGCGTTAATAATCTCGACAATAATCTCTTATTCATAGCTAATAATACGGAAAATAGGAAGAGCCATGACCTTCGTCCTGTAGGGTAATGTGATTTTAAAAAATTAATGTGTGCTGTCATATGCATTTATGTGAGAATTCAATTACGCGTGTTTTCGGAGGATGTTTTTTTGTTGTTTTTGTCTTCCATCATCATGGCTGATGGCAACATCCAGAAGAGTGACTCATTGCGTCTTTTCAGGCTAATTTTTTTTCCGCTACATGAAGTGAAAATATTCACTTTCAATATCACTTTATATGTCTGTGAGAAAAGTTGGTTCAATGTTTTGTACTAAAGACATTTGCCCTCTCCAGGATCTATCTTAAACATTTATAAGGCCACAATTCGTCGACACATTGAATATTGCTATCACATGTGCTCTGGTTTTAAGTATTTAGTGAATCTGAAAAACGTAGAACCTGCAATAATTTCTGTGTTGATTTGGTATATCGGCTTCAGTCACTTACCCATCGCCGTAAATTCACTTCATTGTATCTTTTCTATAAATATTTCAATGGTAATTGTTCTGACGAGCTTGCGTCTTTGGCACCCCAACTTTACGAATTTAATTGCAGTCCACGGTGGAGTAATGGTTAGCGGCTCGTATTGAGGAATCGGAGTGCCGAGTTCGAATTCCAGTCTAATCCATTACATTTCCAAGTGCATTAGCACGTAAGTGAAAGTTATGATTCCTCTTCTACCCCCCCTCCCCCCGCTAAGGGTAAACAGACCGGGTTCTATAGCCTTGGATGCCAACTAGTCTACCGTAGAGAGAAATGGCAACCTACTGCGGGAAAAATCTGCCTCGGCAGTCATTTACCGAAAGATACATGATCGCGTCTAAGGGTGACTAGATAGGCAGCTAGGTCTAATCCTTTTACATTTTAATTAGATCGATGTAGCAGAAGTTCAATGTTAACAGTTACTTTTCTCGGACTTCTCGCTTGTGAAATTTTCCGCCTTGTTGTTTCCAGTCAAATTTGATCTTTAAAACTTTAAATGCAATGTCAATCGTTATCTTTGTTTCCTTAATTAGTGTTCATATTATTTTTCGCTCGTTTGATTATATTTTAATTCCTCTCTTACTCTTTCACAATCAGTAACCCGTTGCGTTTTATTGGCTCTATTGTCTATCTTTGAAATTAATCAATTTTCCTGAGGTAGTGGAATAAGCTGTCACCCACATGAGTAACTACCTATAAGTATCTATGACTACAGAGTCTAGCTGGGATCTGTTCCAGCTAAACAGTCGAACTCTCTGCCTTCGGGCAGAGAGGAACCCGGACTAGGCTCCGCCGATGGGCAGAGTCTCGTTCGGGGAGGTAGACTGACCCTGAACAAGTTTATGCGGGTTCAAAAGGGAATATTTTTGGCGGAGCCTATAGGCTCGGAGAACCCACGTTAAACCGGCCTTGTGACACATGCAACCCTTGTAGGGGGTAGCTAAATATACTAGCTGGGGTCTGTTGAGTACGACTGACTTACGCGAGAACTACCGACTTTTCAATAGTAGCACTCACTACTGGATTGACTTGCGACGACCTTGTGCATAACTGTTACCTTTATTCTAATTGTTGTTTTTGTTACAATAAACCTTTACTTATTTAAACCACCTTGTTTTTCAGGTATATATTCTTATTAGCACAGAATATAACATTTTCTCTGTATAATGTTTGAGTTCGGTTATTGTGAAAGAAGGAAATTATTTTTCAACCTAAATATTTTTGTAATTTTTTCCCCATCATATGCTACGGAATTATTCATGTACATGAGGAACGACATCTTGTCCCCTCTTCGTATATATATATATATATACGGATTACCTGCAGGCATGTAGCGAACATATCGCATTAATTTGTATCTTTTACGAAATTGGCATGTCAATCAAGGACGCTCTCCACACCGTTCAATAATAATAATAATAATAAATTATGCAATAATACAAAACAAAATAAAACAGAGTCTTTAAGAACTTGTCACGGACATCTTTAAAAGCCAATAATTAATGCGATTAAAAAGCAAGAGAATTTCTATAAAGGGAATTAAAAAAAAAATCATTTTCTTTCAATTTTACAGAAAGAAAGGTGAAAGTAGAAAGACCTCGCACCTTTGATGCTTTGCAACGTTTTGAAAAAGAATTTTGTTCGTTTGTTCGCCCTTGAAATGACAGAAATATTCGTTAAAAAATGTTACATTAAGAGAAATTGTAAAAAGTAGCAGGGCATGTCACGAGAAACAGGCCGTTTTAATCAGAGAAGAAATTCCGTATTATTTTTAACTGTTTGAACAGCAAAACTGTATTTAAGATGAACCTGTCTCAACTCAAAAAATAAAAAAAATACTGAAGCATAGACAGCTGTCAAAGGAAGGATATTTAGAAATTTCGTCTTTATATTCATGATGCTCCCCGAAGCAGAAAAATGCAAGCTCATATATATATATATATATATATATATATATGAGAGAGAGAAAGAGACATATATATACATATAAAAAAAGAGTGAGAGACATATATATATATATATAAAGAGAGAGAGAGAGACATATATATATATATATAAAGAGAGAGACACACACATATATATATATATATATATATATATATATATATAGACATACATACACACACAAATATATATATATATATATATATATATATATATATATACATACATACACACACAATATATATATATATATATATATATATATATATATATATATATATATATATGTGTGTGTGTGGAGAGAAAGTAGACAATCTCATTTTAAAGGGAATAAATGACGTCAATAGGAGACTGGATTTTTCGAGAATCGTTCTTAAAAAGTTTTCCCTTTGGCAAGCTTCATACCTGACCTGCGACACCCCCCCTATAAAAGGTAAACCACTATAGGCCTGCATGCTTTTAGACTTCTCAGGTTCCAAAGACATCAAGGCAAAACAATGATTACGGCCGTATCACGTTCAAACACCGGTACTCTCCCGATCGCCGAAATTAATCAACGTCGATCTTGGTCGGTACCTAGAAGCGTAAGCGCATGTAAGTACCAAGAGTTGAAATCTTGGATATGCGGCTGGGGAAATGGATAAAGGGTTCGATATGGGGCATTTAAAAGTCTTTCGTTAACGCGCGCGCGCGTATGTGCGTTATTTCTTCGGTACGATGGATGTGTATTCATATGTATGTATTCAAACTTATGTGAAGCATGTGTATGTTTATACATACATGTGATGACATTCTGTCACATATGTATGACTTACAATTGAGATATATTCACTGGATCTGTTGAAAGTTGCACCTTCACATGCATATGTGATTGCATGGATATACCTTTCTATGTGGGTGTGAAAATAGTATATAAATATTTATACTATATTTTTATATTTGGAAATGTCATATCTTTTGTATCGTTTTCTTAAATTTAAAAGTAAATATTTTTTTTGTATATACTTCTATTTAAATCATAGTTATAAGCTTGTGTGCATGTGTATTATTAACGGTGTTAATAAATTGACTGTTCCATTACCATTAAATAAATATTTAGAATATGCAACTCACAGACGATTTGACCGTGCATGAAACTCGCTGGCCTTATATATATATATATATATATATATATATATATATATATATGAGGCAGGATGTGTGTGTATAACGAATATACAGCCGCAATTTTCGACGGATTTGCACCAAAATTTACATGCACAAAGTTAGCGGGAAGGCCAAGACCGACTTTGCATTTCCCAACTCCCATCGATAGTGGAAATAATCGATGTTTTCAGGCTTCTACGGCAGTTTTCACGCAGTCTGCGGCCATTTTGTACTGACCAGAGTGAGAGTCTATAGCTGGCTGCCAGGAATAGGCAGGAAGATTCTATTGGCCAGCGTGAGAGGCAACAGCTGACTGACACGAATGTTAACTAACATGCTAGCATGCAAAAAAAATCGATAGCTGCATTCGTCACAAGTGGGAAAAATTTAAATCTGCATGGCACTTTACTCCAATTGGCTCATTCGCTTGCTTAAACTTAACGTTGATTCTGATTCCGCAGAACTGGGTTGGGTGTGAAAAATATTTGTTAACATTCTTTTTTTCATTCGGTTTTTCCAGTTGCGAGTCCCTTTTTTAAAGCTGTTCATTTTGTTTAGTTCTTTTTTCGCAGTGTGAGAAGTAAGGCATGTAGCAACATCAGCACGGTAAAGTGCATTCCTTTAAAGGCAAGGACTGGCAAAAACATTTTAAGTCAAGTGATAGCGATTGCTGTATGAGTTGTATGATTTTTTTTTGATCAAGCACGGGCAACGCCGGGCCATGCTGCTAGTGTGTGTATATATATATATATCTGTTCTCTATAAACTGTATATTAAATGACTCCCTACCTCTTCCTCACCCTCCTCCTTCTTTACTACCTGTTGAAAGTCATCATCTGTTGTTCCATTTTTAAAAACTCTGGTGAACCTACGACTTTACCAACTATCGGCCTATTAGCACTCTTACTCTTCTTGGGAAACTGCTAGAGGCCATAATCAATGCCCATTTGACTTATCTCTTATCGAAGGGCCTTTCTCCAGATAAGCAATATGACTCATTTTCCGAGTCAAAAGCAGATATATTGCCGATAATTGCGGAGAGATTATCTTACTCTTTAGTCAAAGACGTCTTTCCCGGGCTCTTGTCTTAGTTATCTGGACAGTCTTTGACAGGGTTTAGCATAGAGGTCTTCTCAATGAGCTCTTTGGGTCTTGTCACTTGGGCTAACTAACACCTTTATTCACTGCGCCATGTGTCTTTGATCCGAATAATTACCACTGACAGGACCCAAGGAGCGTGAGTTCAATACCTGGTTAAGGCGATGTCGAACTTGAAGAGGGGAATTAACAGGAGAAAACTGATAATTGACATCCATTAGACATGGCACGTGGAACTAGAACTGTCTACCCAAGTAAGAAAAAAAAGGGTTCAGTTCCACATTCCAACCACCTGAAGAAGTCCGGAGCGTACAACGACAGAAACGTTATAATAAATATGGCGACAAAGATGAAGACAATAGTCCGAATAATGTAAATGGCCTATATTATTAATTCACTTGCAAAATATAATTATTCTTTAGATTCAAAATGTTTCGGCTGAAATTACCGGCAAAGGTATGATAAACCGTAAAAATCGAATCAACTAGTAACTCGACTTATTATTAAATTCATGCACTATTAAATTCTTCTGAGAATGTCTCCATTCGTATTATTTTGTTTTATGTATTTTTGATATTATATTTCTTTTTGTAATTTATATTTAATAACATTATATATATTGTATTTAATACATATAGTGTGTTCTCCGTTTTAATAATATTTTACAAGTCTTTTCAGTTTCCAATTTTTAGATTTTACCTAATAGCAGAAGAATAACTGGCGGTATTAAAAATTATCGCATGTTCTCATAAATTCAATATTGTTATCTGTTTGTAAAAAAAAGATAGCAGAAAAGATTCCATTTTCCTGAATTAATAATGCTATGTCCTTTAAAAGACACTTTTCAGTAATTACTACTATGGTAGTTCGATTCTTCTCCCGTTACACCAAGAAGAAGAAAACAATATCTCTTGTCTAAATTTAGTCATTTAATTTCTCATTTCTCAAGTGTTCTCTTAAGTCACGCATGCTTATGCATTTTAGATTGACTGGTCACAATGGCAGAAAGCCGACAGAAGTGAAATGCTTTATTTGGGCGGAGAGGACAGGGACAAAGACACAATTTACAAGAAAAAATGTTCGTGTGAAAAGAGTGACAGGTGTGTGTGTATGTGTGTGTAAAAGAATGAATGTATTTTAGTCTGAAGTGCAAACTCTTTCCCAAGAAAGATTCAGACAAAGACAGACATTTGTGGAGATAAAGAGATGTTCTACTATTTAATATGGAAGTGCATTGTTCAAACTGTTGATTCGGAGATCTATTTTGACGAAGATGGATATTTTCAATTCCTCGAATTTCAAGACTCATTAAGAATGGACAATTCTAAGTGTAATTGGCATCGTGACAAAGACATTATTAGATTCTTCAGGGCTAAGTTCCAGGTTTCTTATACGTAGATAAGACTAATTAGAATATTTCATTATATCGGTCGTGGAATGTTCGATATTTCTGTCTGCAAAATAGAATCTATAAAATTCTCTCCTTGGGTTTAGAAACGTTATTTATTAATATGAGTTCTTATTAGTGTTTGTCCAAGTTATTTGTCGTTAACTTTACGGGTCTAACGATAAAACATATCAATGCGTATTTCATTAAATTTTAATTCCATTTTGCATTGTCTGGGATTTGTAATTTCCTGTCAAATCTTATCTTTCATATCTGCCTTGTTTTTTATTAATCAGTTTTATTAATCTGTTTTATTAATCTGTTTTTTCATTACTACACTTTAATTAAATTATTACTTACAAAAATTTTATTGCATACAGACGAATATCAGTCCAATAATATGTATCTTAATATTTTACTGTTTCCATCTCATTATACGCACACACAAATACATATGTGTGTTTATGTGTTAATTTCTCTCTCTTTCTATATATATATATATATATATATATATATATATATATATATATATATATATAACTTCTCACCATGTCAATCTGTCCATATCTAATTATCTCCCTATCTAGCTAATGTAGACTATATATATATATATATATTTATCCATTATCTACCTAACCAACTCGGTCCGTTCATGTCGATTTATGTTTTCTCAAAACATTATAATTTTAATAAGATTGTTAATAAGATTAGTGGTTTCGAGACCTATTAAGTGCCCCGTACTTGTAGGTATTTGAAAATACCAGCATGAACTTAGAAAAATAAACTCACAACAACTCACGTATGCCTATATGATATTATAATGAGCTGGCCTTAACACATAAAAAGAAATTGCATATTTAACGAATATAGACAAGGTGGAGTAATGGATAGCGGCTTGGATTGAGGAATTGGACTGCCGAGTTCGAATTCCAGTCGAGTCCATTGCTTTCAGTTAAGAAGCGAATCCATAACTTGGGAAAGGTATTCATAACTTCTCCGCCAGCTTTGGGTAAATAGCCGAACAGACCAGGTTCTATAGCCTTGGATAACGACTGGTCTACCGCAGAAAAAATGGCAACCTACTGCATCGTCAGTCATGTATCGAAAGATACATGATTGTCAAAGCATCTATCATGCACGTAACTGACTGATATGGACACGTGTTTGTTTATTTTTCATGCCGATCCTCTGCGCCATTATTTACTTTTCTAACTTTATTAGTTTATGTTTCGGTCAATCTCAGATTACTTTCCTCTCATTTTTATTCATCTTCCCTTTATTTTCGTCTAAATGAATAAATAAATTTCACACGCACCGCTATAATTACTTTGTTTCCACTTGGAAGCTAAGCATGAAACAAGGTCAACCATATTTCAAACATTAAAGTGACAACAAAAGTACTCCATATTAGATATATTTCTCGATTTTCAACAGCCCCTCCTAGAAAACGTCTCATGTTTGTCGCAATTACTCGATTTTTAAGATTTTAGAATATTTAAATACATTCTACTGATGGTACTGATGTTGCCGGCATTTAGATAGTGAATTTTACCATTTTCCAATCACTTATTAAAATCATGGATTTCCCTATTCGTTTGCTTAATAAAGCCAAGAAAAAGTCTACTTGAATTATTTTTTACCTCTTCCCCTCACACTTGGTAAAATGTAATAGGATGTTTTGATTGGATCTTACTAACTTTTACACAATTTAGCGTCGTGTATGCTTGCCAAACATATTTAAATATTATATGTTACTTCAATACACGTGATATATAACTAAAAAAAAAAGAAATAGTCAAACACAAAATACCATTAATTTAAGTCTCTCTGCTTTTTATCATTTTTTTTATCATTTTCTATCTTGATCGCTGACGAAGTTTTAATAAAGTGAAATATGTTACATTAATATCGGTTTCCTACTTGTTCTTTATCCTAGTACTTTGTCGGATTCCTATCCATCATCAACCAATAATTTGGACCGATTTTAAATGTGAATTAATTTTAAGCGTCTATTTTTTTTTCCTTTCAGATTTAATAACTTTAGACTTTGTCAATTACAAACATGGAAAGATTCACAATCAAGAAAATAGTTTCAAGAGTACAATTGGAATGATTGTTCGTAAATTCAAACAAACTGGATCAGTGGTAGATGTGGAAATACCATTTCGTGCTCGTTTACGCAGTTCAGTTGAAAATATTGCTGCAGTTCACAAGAATATGGCCTAAAATTCAGACACCTCTATTAGTCATCGCGTGCGGCAATGGATCCTCTCCACAACAACGTTATATCGTTCTCAATTGCACTATCGCTTGGTCGAATATTTTGGCCAAAAATCGCGAAACGCATTTCTGTTTGAACGTCCATTTTCATAATAGCCTTCGATAAATTTAACACATTGTTTAATTGTTAATCTTTCCATGGTTGAAATTGGCGAAGTCTTGTTAAATCTGAAAGAAAAAGAAAAAAAAATCATTAGACGCTTAAACTTGATTCACATTTAAATTCGGTCCAAACTATTGGAACACCCTTTATTACTTATTAGGAATTTATATCCTAAAG
>CAHIKZ030001578.1:70000-72500 GCA_903632075.3 Acanthosepion pharaonis | reverse complement strand
TCACATCCATATTGTGTGTGTGTGTGTGCGCATATAATATTATATATATATATATATATATATATATATATATATATATATATATATATATGCGTGGTACTTATTGGAAAGCGCTCAATGTCAGTGATAGAGCTAACATTCGAAAATTATAAATTATCAAATGAGAGATGTTTCATTTATTTGAACATTTGAAACCCTTTATTCTACATTCAACATTTGATAAAACACCAGATGTGTTGAAACAAAATGGCTATTTTTGTAGTGATTTTATAACATATTTATGTTATAATTTTCAAAAAAATAATTATATTTGTTCTACTCTGTATTGAGCACTCTTTTAAGAATAGTATTTGTTGGTTACTGGAATTTATTCCGTATGCATCAATCTTATACTTGGAGATTATTTTATATATATATATATACACACACGTGTATGCTAGTGTTCGTCTTTGTGTGAATGTGTACAAAATCTATTTACTTATCTCAATGCCTTTCTTGACCTTTAATTTTATTTGCCTAATTTTTTTCTTGCCTTTTCCCTCTAAACGATATTATTCAAGTGCCTTATCTGATACCAAACATGTTTTTCCTCGCCTCGTCAATGTCTTTCTTCTTTTAGTCGTCTGTCTTTCCGTTTTTTCTCCTGCCATTTAAAATGACAAACCACTTTTTTTTATTTTTTTTTTATTTCTTTTCTTTCGTTATTTCTTCGTTATCTCATGTATTTTCTCATTGTTACTTTATTCTTTTTCTATCTGATTTTATTACTCACGTTTTCCTTATTATTTCTGTCATTTTTCTTACAAGGTCTTGTTTAATATAAACTTCTCTCCACTAAATTAAATTGAGCGAATTCGGTGCAGTGCGGTAGATCAGGTCATAGCCTGAACCTAACCCCCATAACACAAAATATTTCTAAGACATATAGCAACATTTCTTCTGTCTTTATGTGTTGTGCCTTATGCACGATTCGGTATTCACGTCTCTTTCCGAATTACGAATGACTTGGCAGAATAATCCCCACCTTGGAATGCCGTTACTTACTGTACTTAACCGATTACCAACCAATGCCCAGTCTGCCCTCCTATTCAACCCATAGCTGGGGCGGAGAAGGGATGGATGCATATATTTTCAAAGAAAATTTGCGCGTCTATGAATGCAACGAATCCGACTGGAATTCGAACTCGGTTTTCCTATTTTTTTTAATTCTGAGCCGTTATCTATCACACCAGACGCACATTAAAAAATGCAGCACCTGGTATTCCTAAGGCTCACTTATCTAGCTACTGACCAAGCTCAGTGTTGTCTAACGAGGATTGACGTTTCAACGTGATATGGCCGTAAGCTGATGTAACAAACACTATATATTAAAATGCCTGGAGTCCCTGAAACTTAATAGATCAGGATCATATGATTTATATCACTGCTTGAATGCTGTTGTTTTTATAATTTTTCGTTCCTATTAAAAAATTAATGCTTATATTTACTTTATATTATTAGCAGTAATAGTTGATATTTGTATAATTATTTTTATTGTTTTTCTTTTCATTTTCTCGAATTTCTACATCATTTATTTTTTGTTTTTTAAAGCAAATATCAAGGACCAGTACTTGCATTATTTACATTATTCGGACTGTTATCCTTATTTTCATTGCAATGTTTCGGCCGTTGTACACCCCGGTCTTCAGGTGATTGGAATTTCGAATAGGACCCTTTATTTCGTCCATGGCCAAGTGGATAAATGCGTTGGTTAAATCCAGTGACTAAACCCAAATTGTTGTGAGTTCAATACCAGGCTACAGCAGCGGTGAAACGAAACTTGGAGAGTTGAGTTAAAGGGAAATAACTGAGACAGCTGAAAGTGCTATGTCGCGTGAAACAGTCTAGCCCGGTGAACATCACCCCAGAGATATAGTCAGATCAACGGAGCCATATATGCTTCAGTTTCAATTCAAATGGCGGGAACAATGGAAAAATATTTGCGACAAAAAATGAATTATTTATAACGAAACTACCTTTAAGACATTCTCATTTTTCTTTCACTATAAAACTAATTTTTATAAGTCCAGCTTTTTGTGGGAAGGAAGATCTTTCTCAGCAAACTTCTTGTTTATCATATTCCGTAGTTTTTTTATCCTTTATTTGGCATCGCTGTTTCTTTTTCTTCTTCACTGACCACCACCTTTTTCTATTGTTCTTCACATACTTTACCTTCATTTATAAACTATTTTCTTCCTCTATCTGTAAATATCTTGTCTTTGTCATGGTTTGGTTTGTCTTACGGCATCTCAACTACAATGGATCATTTAATGCCGACAAGTTTGTTTTTCGTTTGTTTTTCTGGTAATATTTTTTTTCCTCAAAAGTGAATAGCTGGTAATATCTTTTTTCCTCAAAAGTGAATAGATGGTAATATTTTTTTTCCTCAAAAGTGTATAGCTGGTAATATTTTTTTCCTCAAAAGTGTATAGCTAGTAATATTATTTATCCAAAAACGTAT
>CAHIKZ030001578.1:62500-65000 GCA_903632075.3 Acanthosepion pharaonis | reverse complement strand
TCGAGTTAAAGGCTTAATCCACGTGAAGATAATTCAGCGGCACTGAAATTAGGTGCTCGAAGCACGCAGCTTTTTGCTAGCTTTAAAACTGTCGCTGTTCTACTCGGCATTTCAAGGTCTCAGCACGAGCCTGTCAAAGATGGAGCCGAGAACCCTGATATTTCAGCATTCTTCTTCTTCATTGAATATATAGTTGCAGGCCAAGTGCACTGATGACACTTACTGACGTAGTTGGCAGCGAATCAGAACATTACAAATCTGCGTAGATTCTGATCTCAATCTTTTACCATAACCTGGTTTATCAGGGACATGAAACGAAACCATCACGTAATCTTCATCATAGCTTATATTCATTATAAACCTTTTCTCTCCACGACTCATGAAAGTAGTTTCATCTTCCAGAACATAACATAATACCGTAAGTACTCATGTATAAGTCGATAGGTATATAAACTTGTCTTATTTATATAATGGCACTAGCAGCATGGCCCGGCGTTGTCCGTACTTGATTCAAAAATCGTACGACGCATACAGCAATCGCTATTACTTGAATTAAAATAGTTTTGCCCTTCCTTGCTTTTAAAGGAGTGACCTTTGCCGTGCTGATGTTGCTACATGCCTTACTTCTTGTCTATCTCACACTGCAATGTTTTTTATAAGCTCTATACTAAACATTAAATCTGTTACGAAAAAAGAACTAAACAAAATCAACACAAAACGATCAGCTTTAAAAAAGGACTCGTAACTGGAAAAAACCGAATGAAAAAAGAATGTTAACAATACTTTTCACACCCAACCAAGTTCTACGGAATCAGAATCAACGTTGAGTTTAAGCAAGCGAATGAGCCAATTGGAGTAAAGTGCCATGCAGATTTAAATTTTTCCCACTTGTGACGAATGCAGCTATCGGTTTTTTTTGCATACTAGCATGTTAGTTAACATTCGTGTCAGTCAGCTGTTACCTCTCCAGCTGGCCAATAGAATATTCCTGCCTATTCCTGGCAGCCAGCTATAGGCTCTCACTCTGGTCAGTAGAAAATGGCCGCAAACTGCGTGAAAACTGCCGTAGAAGCCTTAAAAAAAATCAGTTATTTCCACTATCGATGGGAGTTGAGAAATGCAACGTCGGTCTTGACCTTTTCGCTAACTTGCAGCATGTGCATGTAAATTTTGGTGCAAATCCGTCGAAAATTGCGACCGTGCATTCATTACACACACACACACACCCTGCCTTTTATAGACAGAGATAATTATATATTTACTTAGAAAGGCAAAATATACTATCTCCTGTATAAACAGAGTCTGTTAATATAAACATTACTTTCAGGTTATGGTTTCTTGGTAAATTGAAATGACTTGAGATATTTGATGATACGCAAAAAAACTAAGAAAGATGAAAAAAATCGACATGTTGTGCAAGATACTGGGTATTTTCCTCATATTTCTGTTGCGGATATGGTTTTGCATAACGCTGCTGAGAATAATATAAACAGGACGGCTTTTGGAAAAAAAATTGACACGTTTAGAATCAAAAAGGAGACGGCTGAAATTACTTGGGCAGATACTAAAAAAATGGGAAGCTTGGAGAATTTGATCCTCACGAGATTTATCAAAAGGAAAAACAACAATAGTACGGAAGGGGTCAACTATTTGACAAGATTATGTGAAGAGACAAATACACAAATATTTTCAAGGAGTGCATGCGATATATGACTGAAGAGATCCACGATTGCACTCGTACGGGAATAGACGATATTAACAATTATTTTTTCTAAAACATTATTTAGCTTACAGTTTTTATTTCATAATTCCATTAGACAATGGATTTTCTGAAATAAAGAGTTCGAAATAACAAATCATATCACATGAAGAAGGCCGGTGTGTACAATGCCCGAAACGTCGGGAATATGACAATAAGGATGAGGACAAAACTCCGAACAATATAAGTTGTATAAATCGAATATAAGTTTATACAATGTTTTATCGATTTTCTTTCTAAGCACGGCAAATTCATGGAAAACTATAGTGTTTATAGTCCTCTGAACACTGCAAATATAACCTCAAGTTTAGGTCTATCGTTATATATCCGATAAATATTCTCCTCTTACTTTCATATCATGCATATAATTCAGTAAACTTTTACTTGCATTGTTCTTGGGGTTTGTATTGTATGGAATATAGTAAGAAATCAGTATTACCAAATATCTGGGATTTACGACTAAATTACAATCCAACGCAGAAAATTCACGTCGTTTATCATAAGCAGAAGATTAGCAATGAAAATGAATCATCAGCAAAAGATCATGGCATTTTCTTGAACTTATTGCAGAGTGGTGCTTCAAGAGCCGTGTCCATTCAGGACGTAAGTGATCACGGCTCGCCATAACTCCCTATCTCTTCTAGCTCTTAATAAGTTTTGTCGTTCTGTTATTTTTCCTAAGCCCTGTCCCGCCATTCATTTCCACAAGCTTACTAACCATGTCATGCACTGAATTGCTCT
>CAHIKZ030001578.1:0-57500 GCA_903632075.3 Acanthosepion pharaonis | reverse complement strand
CTCAAAAATCAAGAGTAGTTAAAAGAAGGCTGAACTCCTGAGTATCGGCCGCCACCAAGCTCAAATACAGAGTCTCAATAACCCGCAATTGGCTAAGCGGGGTGAGTACGACAACACTCCTTAAGTATTACTCAATCAGCGAGGGCTTCTTCCAACAGTGTGAAAAGGCTCTGCATTTGTATAAAAAGCCCTCTCTAATATATATATATATATATATATATATATATATATATATATATATATATAGACAATAACATTCGTTCATACATGAAAGCAAGGATACAGAAAAAAGAAAATTAAATTCAGTAATGATCAAATTTAAAAAGGACAAAAATCATTGAATATAAAGATCAGAATATTATTTCGCATAATTTATCAGCTTAGGATCCTGTCCTGGGTGGCGTCGGGAGTGCATCACCCTCCCTAAAATTTCTGTTGAACTCTTCCCTCAAGTTTTTTAAAATTTGAATCATCCGATGAATGACTGAAGACAGATTTAACAGGCTTGTTCTTTTGTATGCTCACAAAGACATTCAGCTCGACGATGATAAAATCGGGAACTTCTATGCAAATACGAATCAATGAAAATTGACTTTAGTAACTCCATTCATAAAAGCTATATAATCACACTTTGAATTTACAATTTTACATATCAAATAAAAGAATATATATATATATATATATATATATATATATATATATATGATCACAGAATTTAAAATTTTGAATTGAGATTTGTACTGAGGAAAACGCCCCCTCTAACTGAAAATGTTGGATCCGCCTCTGTATGACTTATAAAAGTTTTATCGTTCACCAAAAGATGTCAAGCTTGTATTCAGAGATTCATTAACGTAATTGACGTATCTGTTCAGTTAATAATTTCCAAGGAATCCTAGCCTACCAGTAAGTTTATCTTAACTCCATATAATTTAATATTAAATATCAATTGGAGGTCTTATATGTAATAAAATAGAGCGTTCTTCTGTTGTAGTAAAAGCCTATATATATATATATATATATATATATATATATATATAAATTTGGTCTAAATAAAACTTTGATGAAGTCTATTATGGCATCGCTGGAAGAAAGAGACTAATTTCTGTCCAATGACGTTGGGGAAAATTGAAAACTAGGAAAAACAGAGACGAAGTGACTATTTTATCTTTTAATTTATCATTTGTCGTCAGAACTTCGTTTTCCCCCTACTCAACTCGATGTTTAAACCATTGGCAGTAGGAGAAATGGAATTATGTATATTTAAATTTCTTTTCTTGGTTTGATTTTCGTTTTGTCGTGTTTATCCGACTTTTGTGGGGCTTTTAAAGAGTTTTAACTTATTTTTTTTTGCCTTTCTCTATTTTATATCGTGAGAAAGGGCGATTACTGCGTATTCATAAACCACTCCAAGCCAGCCCAATGTAAGTAGTTTCCATTGATAAAAAAAAAGACGATTTCTTTTTACTTTTCTTTTGTGCAAAGAAATTTACCTACTTGCCGGCAGAGGACAAATACATCCATATGTGTGTTTGCGTACACACAAGAATATATTAAGAGGTAGAGTGTGTCCACGATGTCAGGTTTTAGGCACGTCAATGATTTCACAATAAAATACTCTGATGTTGGTTAAAACTTTCACGAGACATCTATATAAGCCATTATTTCGGCTTAAAACAACAATCATTGTTAAAAAGATTATATTGGGTTCGACGCGGAACTACTTCCCAACATTATATATATATATATATATATATATATATATATATATATATATTAGATGAATGAAATAACTAGATATTAGTGTGCTGGCGTGCATCCGTTGGTAAGCAAATAAATAATTACCAATTTTATCCAAGAGGTGTAAACATAATAATGCTCAATGTGATTAGACAGAGCTGTGAAAGATATTAAATTCACTAAATTCACATATACCCACGTTTGATATGCAATGAATTTTTGTTGGTTACCCAACTCTTCGGGCACAATATATCTTGTGCTCAAGAGATGTATAACCAACGAGACGACATTAGTCACACACCAAACGTAGGTATATGTGTGTGTGTGTATATATATATATATATATATATATATATATATATATATAGGGAAATGTATATATATATATATAGGGAAATGTATATATATATATATATATGGAAATGTATATCTTTATATATATATATATTGTTGCTGCTAATGGCTCTTTGGAGTTGGAAGTAAATGATATACATTGAAGACATGTGCCCGAGCATCTTTCCCAAATTTAGTTTTAAGAGACGCATATAAAGGTCACAGTCTGGCTTTTATGGAAGCAAACAACCGGTCTCCATATAATCTATGATGTTAGTCGTACGTGTAAGTACTAAAATTACAAGCCAAACGTTATCGCATATTCTTTCGTCAGTTGACATATGTACCTATAATTATACGTTTGCATATGTCACGAGCAAAACAGTTCTTCAAACAGTGGAGGCGTGTTCCAGGCACAAAAACAAGGTAAAATGCCCATATATACATATGCCCCAAAAGTCATCGTTGTAAATGAACGCAGCAAGTCATAGAAAATGTCCAAAATTTCCTCCGCTTTCTCCTACACACGCAGGCACCCGCCGGATCATTGACTGGCGAACCCTCTCAAATACTCCAACACAGTGTCGAATGGTTTCGCAGGCCTCCATGATAAAGCTTCTCTGAATTAATAATATATGCTGTAGTCCCATCATGCATGAAGCACATACGTTATGGATTCTCGAGATATGACAAACTTCCAGATGTCAGTTCCGACCTTAACCGCGCTGCTGGTCAACTGTAAACGTGTATATGCATCTACGCCTTGGAAAGAAAGATGGACGCTGTAGGGGAATCGGATCAATGAATGGTTAACTGGAGCAGAATATTAATGCCTAACTGAGTTATTATAACGAGATGGCAACTGTGACTTTTATAATTTTCGGCCAAGTTAGATCATCGTTATTAAAAAGGAAATCACAATATATCTTCTTACGGGTTAATTTTAATCTGCAATAAACTCTATAAAATATTGTTCTATTGTCACTGGGTGCCCCATACTTTCGGCGTTGTTCCACATCTACACTACGTTTAGGAAATCATTAGAGTGTCTAAATCTCTCTCTCCAGAGTGGTATACACATTCTGATACTTATCGGTCACAGGTATCCCTCTCTGCGCTGGTAGAATCACAGCTATGACAAGTTTGGACCGGCTCTGAGCAGCCTAGACCAGCTACGGCTAGCTTAGATCAGCTCTGACCAGCTTGGACAAACTATGACCAGTAAAGACCAGCGGCCCGAACGAAGACACTCCGGTCCTCACGTTAAAAACCGACCTTGTGTCACAAGCTGACTCAGTGCGGGGTCAAGTAAAAAAAAAAAAAAAAAAAATAGAATTAAATCTCTAAAATATTAATCTATTGATTTCTCCTTTATAGAAAGTCTGTCTCTGCAGTGATTTTGGCTTTCTGTAAGGCCTGGAATCCCAGGACTGAAAATATTTATTGAAAGGGACGAACAAAATAAAGGGAAGGGGTGTTTTAAAAATATATATATATATAATACATGAAGTAAAGAAAATAGCATAAAGTAGAGATGGGCGAATTGCATATCAATGTAGATGTTATTCTGTTGATATAATAATGTAATGATCGGGAAGAAAAGGACATACAAGGATTAAGGGGATTGCATTAAGACAAATAAACTGCAAATCTACTTAAAAAGTCTCAACCAATTTTTGATGCTATGGCTAATGCATGTGCGTGTTTGAAAAATGTCAGTTTACGATACTAAAACTTAGTATATTGGAAGACCAGCCAAAGATAGATCAGTTTGAACATCAGAAAGCATAAAGCAAGACAACAGGTCAAAACAAAAGCCGATGAAGACAAAAAGTGTCTCGGAAGAGAGGGATTAAAATCGTCCGAGTAAATGTGACATGAATAAAAAAAAAAAGAAAAAAGATCGAAACAAATAGGAATGAAATAAAATAGAAGGACCGTGTGCAGAAATCTGTTCAGATTCGATTTTGACACTTTAATGTTTACTCAAACTTAAGAGTCTGCGAAAACTGTCCTGAAAGTGTTTTATCAGTTAATATTTAAAGTATGAATGCGTTCACGTTATTTTTAAAACTTATCCTTGTTTCATAGTCTCTTTTCATATTATAGGAGACAATAAGGATTTATGGATGAAGCATTGTCCAATTCGTCATTTTTTTTTTAAGCATTACGCTCCGAGCAAGGCGTGAAGCCACTAGGATACAGGGGGTTGCAGAAGATTTGGAGTGAGATCAGATAGGAGTAATAGAAGAAAGACTGAGGAGAGGGATAGTGGATAGATCAAGGTAACTGGAGATGTCGATTGACATTACATTTGAAGAGTGGGAGATTATAGCTCTCAGGGAAACAGTAATAGGGAAGGGTGTTCCACAGGCGAGAGGTGCGAGGTATGAATCTGTTGGAGTAGAAGAGACGGCTACATTTAAAAGTTTCTACAGTGAAAGCGTGAGAGCGGGATGCATATATTATATATATATTTTTTTTTAATGAAAACAGACCACTTTAAGGTTCCATGTAGGATCATCAGACTTTATTTCCAAAGATTGAAATGAAAAATGAAAAGAAATGTTGAAATAACTTATTACATGGAACCTTAAAGTGGTCTGTTTTTATTCAAACATATCAGCTTTGAATTTTACATTGAGCTCTCCAGATATCATCCTCCTTGGTTCTACCCATGCGGATTACCTAGTTTTGCATTATATATATATATATATATATATATATATATATATATATATATATATATATATATATATGTGTGTGTGTGTTTAGGCAGCAATGCTTTCATGCACATTTCATTAAATACAACAGACAAAGTGTTCTGATTTAGCTTTTATACAGTTTCTCATGTGATCTATTTTTTTTTCTTTTTAGATGATAAATTATATAAAACATGCCCAATTGTTTTGTTTTTTTTTTATCCGAGCGTTTTCGGCTATACATTTAGCCATTTAATAGTTTGAAATATATTAACTGTTAACAATATCTTGACCGGGTTTTTAAAATGAAAACATTATATAAATACATAGATAAAAAATCTATTTCTTGTTAAATTTTGTTATTTTGTTTAACTTCTTTTCTCATCCCTTTTTTTGATATTCCTTCGTTTTTCTTGACACATTCAGGTTGTTGCTTTTTTTTCTTCTACTTCTGAAGTTACTTAGTAGTCTGTGTTTCATTTTTTCTTTTCTTTTTATATTCTTTATTTCTCCTTATCTTCCTCGTTATATTCTCCATTCATCCCTTGATTGTTCTTCATTAAATTACTATCTTTTAATTGCGCGTTCTTTCTTTGAAACATGTACTTTTTTTCGGTCCTCTCTCTCTATATATATTTATTTAAGTAACTACTTACTTTTTTTCCTTAACGAATATTCTTTCATTCACAATATATAATTTCATTTTATGTCGTTCTTTATGTATTGTTAAATTTAATTACTGTAACTGACAGCATAAAAGACTCTGGGGCATTGACATTGCAGCAGGGGATATTAGAGGAAAATGGATTTGCGTGGATTTTAGAATTCAATGTTTAAAGCAAGCTATCAATCCCTTGCAAAACATCGAAAAGGAACTTTAGTCATAAACGAAAAATATTGTATAGAAAAAGCCAGCTAGGGCTCCTACTTGCTATCCTCATAGCGAAAATTCTCTAAACGATTATTGGAATAAAACATTGCATTGTTATTGATAGATTTGTTTAACGGCATATCAACTGCTTATCTCTCATTTAATAGCGAAATTAAACATTCTTGGTAGCTTTGAAGTAATAAAAATATATATGTTATTCTGATATCACAAGTGAATGCATGGTAGCTGATACTCAGCTTTTGTGGATATACATTTTGTATGAACATGATTACAAGAGACGATGGTATGTCTGATGTATGTTGCAGTTTTGCCGAAGTTGTATTTTGAAATACATTTTGGCTGATTTTGTTTAGCGGTAAACCTATCTCTATTTTTTGCTTAATACCGAAATCAAAATATTTGGAACACAATGATATGGATTCAACTAAATATATTTTTAACGCATACGCATGCATTCAAATATACATAAAATGCATTGCAGGTTATGATGCTATATGTATTGTTGGTCGTTTTAACATAAATATGTATTGTTGATAATCTTCACATAATTAGGTAGTGTTACTAGTTTCACTATAATTAGGTAGTGTTACTAGTTTCACTATAATTAGGTAGTGTTACTAGTTTCACTATAATTAGGTAGTGTTACTAGTTTCACTATAATTAGGTAGTAGTGGTCATTGGACGAAAACGAGGTAGTATTGGCAACTGGACGAAAACGAGGTAGTATTGGCAACTGGACGAAAACGAGGTAGTATTCGCAATTGAACGAAAATGAGATACAGTTGGTAATTTTACTATAATTATGTATTGCTAGTAATATTAGTATAAATTTTATTTTAGACTTTCATCGTGTTTGCTGTTCTTTTTTTTTTTTTTCAACCGCCTGTTCCTTCCTTTCGGCTCTTCCTCCGTTCGCATTCAACCGCCTGTTCATTCCTTCCTTTCGGCCCTCTGGCATGCCGCCGATATCTACAACAGCAGTAACCGGGTGGCAGGCCAACGGTTGGCCACTAGCTGTCCGCAAGTCGTAACATTAACGAAATTAAAACGCCCGCTGTCTGACAGCGGGGCACCAACAGCAAATGCTAATGCCATGCCAGCCAGTGGCAGATTGGTGGCTTTCGTGTAGGGTATTTGCCTTAACTGGGATCTTAACAATTGATACGAGGCCCGGGTGAGAGTGAACCTGGGAACAAAAGCAATTAAGAAGTGGTTCAGCCCTCCTCAAAATCTTCAATCTTTCGATCAGTGATCTTACTGACGGATGTAGTTTATCGTCATGCCATTGAATTGTAAAGCAAATTACTTTAAGTTTTACAACAAAAGAAGACAAGCTAACGTAACTTATATTTCCGTTCAGTCACGCCTTTTTATTCTATACAGCGGGTGTCGATGAGTAAATTGTCGCTATATTATATTTTTAATTTCGCGCATGCGTGTTGTTTGTTTTTGATTTTCTCGACCGCACAGTATAGTAAGGTCATTTGGGAAGAGTGTGTGAGAAAAATAGCACCATAACCCAATTCACTCCACCAAAACTGTACTGTTTTGAATTCGCGCCCGAACCTCCTATACGTACATTTCAGCGTATTTGGCTGTCGACCTGTGGACAGTGCAGAAAATTCGGAAAGAGTTGGATGAGTCTGATGGTGATTATGAAGGAGTTTGATGTGATCACTATTGATGGCAACGTTATGTCTGTCTTCCCACATGACCTCAGACTGAACACGGAAGCCTACATCAAGTACCTTGAGGAGACAGTGCTGCCCTGGATCAAGAGGGTGACTGCTGAAAGAACCGATATCTGGCAATCAGGCCCTGCATCATATTACACAGAAAAGAGAACCCAGTCACGGTTGTTTTAAAATTACATCACCCCTTACATCTGGACATCTAACTCCGCACATTTCGACCCCCTTGATTATTATGTGTGTAACACCAAAGATTGAATGATTATGGTTTGTAACACCAGAGGGCGGCACGTGCAACACTGAGATCCTTAGACGTATTGGGATGAACAGGGACTCATTCCAAAAGCTAAGGAAAGTAGCATGAGACAGGAGGATCTCAGTTCTGACAAAGAAAAAAAATACTGAGCTATTACGTAATATCTATCTTCCTTTACGTCAGTTTTTGTTGGGCGGTCTCCTCAAAGTTCCAAAAGAGACTCGAGTCGACGGAAATATGGTTCTACAGAAGGCTGCTGAGGATATAATGGACCGAGCGTGTGAGCCACGAGGAGACCTTGGAGAGGAGGCAAACAAGGAGTAGGCTTATACTTAACATCAGTAAAAGGCAGCTGATGTTTCAAGGACACGTAATGAGAAAAGAAGGCCTGTTGAATCTGATGTTCAAATTCGAATTGAGGGAAAAAGAATCAAGTGAAAGCCACGGATAACTTACCTGGTTAGCTTAAGGAAGTGGATGACAGAATGTGGTCTGGGAAGCTGGCAGAGGGGCGAAATTTATTGAGAGCTACAAGGGGTAGACGGAAGTGGGGAGCCACATCCTGAATAGACACGACACATAAAAAGAAGGACGCAAGAGTTACAGGGGGTGAAGTTACTGAGAAAACTTTGCTGAAAAGTTAGGAAAATATAATAAAGAAAGAGGTTTCTGGAATAGCGGAGATGACGATGGACGTTGCAGTTACATTTTTGAAGATCGTAAGCCGCAAAAAAGTAAGAAAATGGGAGGAAATTCCACAGCCGAGAAGTAGAAGAAAAGTAGCTATTAGAATAGAAATGGCAGTTGTATTTAGCGAGTTCAACACTAAGACGTTGACCCGTAGTTGCCAATCTAATCGCACGTTTAATTAATGCAAACTAGGCGCAAAAGAGAACACCTTATCAGGACAATTGTCATGAAAATATGCGTAGAAAAGTCAGAATGAAGTCACGTGATATCGGTGAGAATGTGACTAAAGTCAAAATGCATGTTTCTTATATAGGATTGTTTATATCGTCAGCATTCAGACCAGGTAAAGCTGGTTATGATCTCACCATGGTCACTTTGTCAAATTTTGGTAAAACTCATCGTTGATAAGTAACTAAAAACCACACCGACGTTTGAGCCAAAGCTTTTGGACGAAGTTGGTTACATTGAACCGTACAGAAACTTTCGATATGTGTTATAGACTAAAAATCAGTGTCATCACCCGAGCTCAACTTGTAATCTCGCATATTTATGCGTTTTCTTCCTCGATCTATAACTGTCTGCTCAGTGACCATTTTCCATTATTCAACTTCAGTTGAAACCATAGTGTTCGGTTTTAGTATTCAGAGTTTTTTGTCACCTAGGCCGGACGTCAACCTCAGTTAGAGGGCCCAGATTGTCATGTTATTTAACCTATAGCTACGCATTCATGCCTTTCCAAAGGTTATTACAGCAGAAGGGAATGTTAGAAGCTCCTGTGGAATTTGAAATCGGTTCGTCGATTTCTTTTCGAGCCACTAGCTGCAGTGCAAACCATAGTTGGACTATATGCGTGTTGAAGTTATAGATGTGTCAGTGAAGGTGCGTTTGAATCAGGAATTAATTTATCCTTTTGAGAAGACGTATTTACACGGAAAACATGCAAGCATAATTATATATATATATATATATATATATATATATTCCTTATTGGTGGCTACAATCTTAATCACATAAGATGCAGATAACAGTGGTGATAGCAGACAAGGAAAGAAAACTACAAAACAAAAACAAAAAAAAAAAAAACAAAACAAAACAAAGAAACACTCCTACTGAAGATAGTGAAGTAAAGCGATAAGATAGGACTAAACAAAAACTACAAGGAAACAGAATGCATGGCTATTCGCCAAAGGATGGGCCCAAAAGGAAAATAAATTCAAAATTAAGCAACTACAACAATTTAAACATCGGAGAAGGGATCTAACATGGGCCAGTGCAACACTGAAATTCGAAGACGCATTGGGATAGCCAACGATGCATTCCAAAAGCTAAGCACAGTATTATGAAACAGGAAATTTTTTTTTAGAAAGATAGAAAAGTACTGAACTGTTATGTAATACCTGTCTTCCTATATCGCAACGAATGCTGGATAATCTCAAAGCTGAAGAAGAGACTTGAACCAACAAGTCGGGAGGATGTTGGGGATAGCATGGACCGAAAATGTGAGCAACAACACAACTTTAGAAGAAATGGAGACAAAAAGGAAACATAGTTAACCCGAGGAAGAGACAGTTGAAATATCTAGGGTACATAAAAGGAAATGCGGTTTTAGCCCTTTTGGTACTTATAGGTCAGATTGGAGGCATGAGTTACAGAGGAAAAAAATATAACCTATTTAGTGAGCTTGAGTTAATGGATGGCAAAACAAAATTTAAGGGAAATAACAAAGAGACAAATTTATTAAGAGCTACAAAACAGAGGAAATTATAGAGAGCCATATCGTCTACGTCCTGAATTGACACGGAAAGCAGATGATAAATACCAAAAATTCCTTTCGGCAAAACTTCAAGGTCTGTCTCTTTCATAGCTATGTTTTTTTTATGTATCACTGTTTCCCGGTTTCCACCTTTGACTTCAATTTTCCTCATTCTTCCCTCCTGCCTTTTGGTTTTACTGATTTGAACGGCATTCTCTACTTTCTTTAATTCCGTCTTTTGTTTCAATCCAATATCAACCATTCTTTCCTTTCTCCTTTCCTCTCAAGTCCATACGAAGTAATTGCATTACATTTCACATTCATTCATGATTTTTCCCTTCCATTCTTCTTCCTTCACTAACCCGCCTCTACAATCTCGTCCTCTCCCTTTATTTGTTTTAATTCTCATCCTCTGCCCTTACTTGGCGGGAAGAAAACACGTCTGACAGGGCGGCCCACGCCTGCTAAAGCCATTAAGACTTCAGATTGAATCAACAAGCAGAGCGTCTCATCTTTTGTAGGAGCTGCCGAAGAAAGGGGTGCCAGCCGGGACTACTTATTCCTATTATTGCCTACACATTTATTTTGGCTGCCTCAGTACTTAGGCGCTGTATATTTCTCTATGTCTTTACCCCTCCGCCATTTTCTATTGGTTTTTGTGGCGTCTATTTTTACTTGCATCTCACACACATTTTTTTTTAATTTACAAAAAATATTTCACTTTCCGTGTCCTATTTAACTTCTGTCTTTTCTCCCGTAAATCATTTCCATATGCTTATTTTTAACCTTATTTTTCGATGGTTTTTTTTCTCTCAGTGTATTATATTCATTTCTTACTCTTTCTTCACTGTTAGTTACTTCCTATTTCGTCTTTTTCTTTTTCTACGTGATGTGATTTTCCTTCCTGTAATAGGAAGGTCTTTATTTCTTTCGCTTTCTGCCCTATATCTTCTCTCTTCCTATATCGTCTTTTCTCCGGCTTTCTTCTCTATACTCTGTTTGCTTACTATTTCGTCTTTAATTTTTTTCACTTTCTTCCCTCTAATTTTTGTCTCTTCCTCGTTCGCTTTTTTTCCTAAACTTTTGTTGCCTTCTCTTCTAAAGGTCTATCGTTCTTTAGTTTTTTTTCCTATACTTTTTTGCTTATTATTAGGTCTTTCTCTGTACATTTTCTCTTCCTTTTAAGATATTCTTTGTTTCATCCCGTATTTTTCCTGTCATTTTATTTTACATATAGTTTGACTTAATATTCATTTTTCTCTTTCTTTGGAATATGTTATTTCCACCATTTTCTTGTTCTTTTTCCGTTTCCATCAAATATAAATTACTTTATTTTTTTAAAAATTCTTTCCAAAATATTTTCTTATCCTTATTTCTTAAAATTCTTTGACTTCTTTGTCTTACTTTTAATCTCGCCGTAATGAATGCTTATTTAATATTGCTCTTTTTCTTTAATTTCTTGCCGCCATATTGTGACTGTTTTCTTTGCTTATTTTTTCTATGCTAATTCGTTTCCCATTATGGGTTTTAATATAACTTTCAGCCTAAATTTCATTTGCTTTTTTAGCTGTCTATAGAACTTTTTCACTGCCCATTCTATCATGTTCAAATTTCTTTTTTTTTTTTCTTTCATATTCTTTTTTGTCATCGGTCGACTTCTTTTACAATTACCATGGAGCTTTACCTCAGTTACTGCAACGTTTTTTTTTTTTTTTTTTTTTTCATTTCTTTCACCATTGCTACTGAATACTAATTTTCTCATTGTATAGCTTTCATTCATACTTCAGATTATAAACACTTATCTCGACATAAGTATTTCGCTTTTGGAAGCTATTTTCTCGTCATAAAAAGATTAACAGGATTCAGCAATTAGCCATTTACAAACCTCTATCAGTTCCATCTCTCTTATCTGCGGGGCTAAATTGTGCTTAGCATATATATATATATATATATATATATATATATATATATATATATATATATATATATACATACACAACTATGCATTTCATATTCTACTCTTCCTTCACCAGGCTTAAGGTTCTTAGTTAATCTGATATAAACACTAATTGAAATCAGACGGACATTATTTTCGTTAGCTGTGCGGCAGAAGGGATTCGAAAAATTGTTTTCAAAAAATCAGGACAGATTGGGGGGCAAATGGAGCAGAGAAAAACAACGAATAACATACTTGACGAGCTTGAGTAAATGGATGGCGGAACAAGATTTAGAAAAAAGATTTAAGGGACGGGAAAATTGTGGAGAGCCAAAATCGCTTACGTCCTGGGGTGAAATGGCATGCAAAAAAGATTTAGCTAATTAGCGGCACCTAGAGTGTGGTCTGCAAAATGAGTTCGAATTCATGTTGAGTTAGTAAACATTTACTTTCCCACAAATAGAAAAATGAATTCATTTATGCCTCACCCCCGTGTCAGTTTTTTTGTCTTTAACGACAGTGAGGACTGACATATCTACCTGCTGTAGGTAAACTGTCTATGTGGTGGAAAGAAATTAATTCAAAAACCTGGTATGTATTTTGGCGAAGCAGAAGTATTCAGTCTCTTTTGTGGAGTAGCTGAACACCTCCACAAAATGGATTGGCCTATACCTATTTAAACATCACACTATCTTACTAGTTGAGGGGATTACTTTGCTTGTCGACTGATTCCGGGCGGAATGGAACCGAGACAAACTATGCTGAAGAGCAGAGCCTCATCTTGTGAGGTAGACAGCTACCCGACCCCGTGTATATCGGCTCTAAGTGCAAATTTTGCCCGAGCCTCCAAGCTGGGAACGCCCACGTGTAAAAAACACGGCCTTGTGACAAAACTAGCCTTATGGGGAGGTCTCGTGTAAATACCAAAGAGTTAACGATTAACACTTCGAACTCGTCTGTGGAGGTAGACAGCAACTTGACTTCGTGTATGCTGGGTCCACGGGGATTTTTTGCCCGAGCGTATGCGCACGGAAAGCCCCACGTTCAATACCGGCCTTGTGCCACATTTCATCTTATTTGCAGATCTCGAATAAATACCGATTAACTTTTTATTACATGTCGCTTTTCAGTCGTGTAAAATATTCTCCGGAATAAACTACTACTTATTTTTTTTATATGTGTGAGAACCTTTCCTATTTACAGTCTCTGAAATGATAATGAAAGTCACGGCGATGAGCGGTTCCTGGATTCTATAATGACGATTGAGTTCGAAATATTGACATTGACTTCTTAATAGTTGATTAGCCTAAGCTAAATTAAATATTTTTTTTTAAAGTCAATTCTTTAAAATTAAGACATTAATGCCACTAAGACGCATGGGTCTATTGGGTGAGAGATAGAAAATATTAAAAGATTTTAGAAAGAACCGAAAACAATCGTAACAGGGAGGAAAAATGGTAAACTTTTACTCTTGTTCAAAAGGCCGAGGAGAAAAGTGTACCGGAAAGTAAGCGAATCTGTTGAGGCAAAAATCAAGGAATAATAGTAAAGAAAATTTAAGATTTGAGGCCGATACATAATTAACAGAGTTGAATTAGAAGTTAGAAGGAACTTGGAACCCAGTCCTAAATAAGATACAAGCGATAAACCCCTCTTTCTGTTCAAAAGACGGGGTGGAGTCTGAATCAAACGATAGGCGTACCTATCTATTTCGATAAAGAGAAATAGATTTGTTAAAATTACGAATTAATAATATTAATAAAGTAAGGAACGTCGTCCCGATTTTTCTTCTTATATGTGTCCTTTTCCTTTGAATATCACCACAATTTCCTGGCCTTTGTAACTTCATAGCAAATTTTATCTATTTCTTACGTCTCTTCGAATCACTTCTGGCATCCATTAAGAAGAGCTCGTTAGGTAGGTTATGCTTTGTTTTCTTTTGGCATTGCTTTCAGTATGTCCTGTGAGTGTCAAGCCCTCTTTCCTCACTATGTGGAGCAGAACTTTCAACCGTTTCTTTCAGATAAGTGCATTCTGTTTCCATAAATCATCGTCGTTTCTCCCATGTTCAATCCATGCCATTCGCAGCAGCATTTTTTGGAACAAGATTTCTGCTCCCTTAATCTTTTCTCTATCTTTGGTGAGATTGTCCAGCAGTCACTGCCATATATATATATATATATATATATATATGAGCAAATATATGGATATAGATCCGAGAGTATGAAGATGGTTTATTAGATCGAAACGTCCGACGTTGACACATTAACATTAAAACAGCATAATTTGTATATATATTTTTTGGTTTTTTGGTTTTTTTTTATATATTTATATATATATATATATATATATATATATATATTTTTATGTTTAACGTTCTTTTTATAGATATAATTATTTAAGTAAATGCTCTGTTTATAATAAAACAGTATTAAATAACATTTACTGGCCTGAATGTCCGAGAAAATTTTTCATAGAAAAAGAACGTTAAAATTAAAAATGTCTTTAATAAATAAATTGTCGGACTTTGTCCATTTCTTATATATATATATATATATATATATATATATATATATATATAAGGAGAGACGTTACAGAGCAGTTCAGTACTACTTTCCGGTTTCTTAATTCTTGGCTTAGCTTTTTGTGTCACACTTTCTATTCGGGATGTGCGTTTTGGTGTAATGGATATCGTCCTCGGATTGAGAAATCGGAGAGCCGACTTCGAATTCCAACCGTTCGGTAGATTCACCTACGCACATGTACCCTTGGGTAAGGTATGAATCCATCTCTTCTCTCCCTTCAGCTATTGTTTGAATAGCTAAGCAGACTGGGTTCTTTAGTCCTGGTTGGCAACCAGTCTGTCGCAGAAAGAAATGGCAACCTACTGGGGGAAAATGTTCTGCCTCGTCAGTCATGTATAGAATGATACATGATCGCCCAACCATATATCAAGTATGACACGTAACTGACTGACTGACTTTCTACTAAACGCTTCAAAAATATTTGAGTTATCTTATTTGATTCATTTTGGTTTCTCCAATTTTGAATTTGAACGTCATAGACAACGTTAACACATGGCAAAGTGGATAAATGCGTTAAAAGCATACAGCAGGAGCCAAATATCGTGAGATTCAATACCCGGTTAAAAAGCAGTGAAGAATTTTCAAAGGGAAAAAGGACAGGAGATAACTAAATATCCATTAAACATAACGTGGAACTAGAAAATCTACGCCAATGAACGAAATAAAGGGTTCAGTTCGACATTCCAACCACCTATATGAAGGCCGGATCGTACAACGGTCGAAACGTTTTAATAAATATAGCGACAAAAATGAGGACAATAGTCTGAATCATGTAAATAATGATAACCTTACATTATGTGTTCTTGCAATTGATGTTTAGTCTATTCTTTTCGCTTTCCTTTAGCAACTTTTGTAGGATTTTCCTATCTGGCTCTGCTCCGACCTTTATTTTCTACACTGGTTTTTATTACATATTTCATTGTCAATATTGTCATTACTTATCTTAGTGCATTCATCCTTTTGGCTTCTGGGTCTCAACTATCCCTGCCGTTGTTGTGGGTCAGAGTATCACTAAATATTCTAAGAATATTGATTTTATTTTCCGTATGTCCAAGATTGTGGTTAATAATCAATATTATTGCTTTTGTATAGTAATCAATATTCACTCAATAACCTGTAGAAAAGAGTATTAGTTTATTAAATAGAAATAGAAAACTACATTCAACACAAAATGCATCATATATACATATACATATATACGTGCATATGTATAGTATATATATATATTTCAGATTATTTTTTTCTTTTTGCTTTCTTTTTCAAGAGTGTTCAGGCCAATATATATTTTAAGGTGTCCGCTGTATAATAGAAAAAAATGATCCCATTTCTTTTATTCTCTATGAATTATATTCAGTTTTAGGGATAGATAATAGAGTTATTTCCAGTTACATTCTCGACACATTTTGAAAAGAGTCCTTCTATGGCAGTGATCGGTTTTTGGGAATGACTGATTGAACATTCCCAGGAGCCTTAGCGAAAGGAAAAAAATGTTAAGAACCACACGAGATAGGAATTCGTGGAGAGCCATGATCGATTATTTCCTAGAGAGACACGGAAAACAGAATAGCAATGACACATGTTATTTAGAAAAGTAGTGAGTGTTCTATTGTCTTAGCTTTGTATCTATAAAATGTCTAGTCGGAGGAATAAAGAAATTTTAAAAACCATGACAAAGGAAACAGAAGGAATGTCTTTTTAATGCGAAGACAAAACAATGCAGAGACAATAAAAAATGAATCTATTAAGGGCAAGGATCGCCTATGTTTTTCACAGACATAGCCCAAATTTATATATATATATATATATATATATATATATATATATATATATATAGATATATATCCGAGTGTTCCTGTCAAACATCGTTTCCAAATGTTCTCACGTGGATGTCTATATAGTTCAGTGTTGTTTTCTCAAATTAACCTTTCAAATGGAGGGGCAGTTTTGTATCTTCCTCACTCTAGAACGACATTAATTGGCATTTCTAATCAAAAATTATTAAGTAAAGTCCTTTTCATGAGCAAAGTGTCCTGAAATAAACCGTTTTAAAAAACATTTTTGTGTATTTACACGATGCAGTTTTCATTGAAACGTATTTACGAGGAATTTGATATTCTTTTTACAGATGCTAATAATAACTGATTAAAATCACTTTTAAATAGTGTGCAAGGGAAATTGTAATTATCAAACTTGCTAACAATTAGAGATATTTTAATATCCAGTTTAGAAATATTAACTGTTCATAATTGATTTATTTAAACATAAAAACTATTTGCTTGGTTATAACTAGATATTATCCTACCAAAAAATTCAAATAAAAATAGTTCAAAACTTACACTTCTGTTGACATTACGGACAAATTTAAACCAGAATGCATTTGTGAAAATCGGGCATAAAGTTGAAAAACCCTAACAGATAAATAATAGCATAGATTATATATATATATATATATATATATATATATATATATATATATAAAATTGTTGGGCTCGGCCATTTTATTTTCTCCGTTCTTTTAAAAAAATATTTCCTTTAACCGAACAATTTTAGTCCAAGAGTTTCTGTTTTAAATGCAGGTGTCATTTCTTTGAAATCCCATTTTCAATTATTTTAAAAATTGAATTTTTTTCCAAATTATGTTTTTCTCTCATTTTTGGTCACCAGGGTAAATTTTTTCACAACAATATATCAAACATTTTTTTATTAATTATTACAAATACAGGCCAAAAAAACGTCATAAACAAATTTAAATTGGAGACTAAATAGATCATAAACCCAAACGTCGTGAATATGGCAATAAAAACATTAGGATAACACTCCAAAACAATTGATCAAATCATTACATGCATGCATATACACTCACATGCAATTATCTTATATATATAAATAAATATATATATATATATATATATATATATATATGGTGTGTGTGTGGAACTACTGTGTGTGTGTGACGCTCACAAACCCCATATCAACTTATAGTCTATTCATATATCTATGTATGTATTAATATATGTGTGTATGTGTGTGTGTGTTTATGAAATTATAATAATAAAGCCATGTAACTTTGGATCATGTGTGTTATTTTCATTTCAAACGTGTATGATATATTTGTAGGTAAGGAAAATGTGTGGAGGACCTGGTGTAATTTGTTGCAAATGGTTTACTAATTCCCATAACGATTCAGTGTATGTATGGACATACCAATATACATATCAATATATATGAATTTGAAAATAAAAACACGAAAATGGAAATAGATCTAAAAAGCACAGTTTATTAAAAAAATTAAAATCTAAAAAAACGATAAGAATTCATCATTTCTCTTGGACCAACCTTTTTTTTTTATGAAACAAAACAAAAAACTGAATCAAGACAATTCAAGAAAGACATTCGGATTAACAACATTACAGAGAATGTCTCATATCGAAAATATTTAACATTGAAAAAAAAAATAAAAAAAATAATTATTTTTTTTTTCCGGCATTGGAGAAGGTGGTTTTTTCTTGAAGACAGTCGCGAGACCAGAAACATTATGTAGTAAAATTATGAAAAATAAAGCATAATATCTTTTTTTTTTAAAAAATTTGTTTATTCTTTTATTAAAATGTTTATAAAAACGTTACGTGTACACACACATATATATACATATAGTTTATATATATATATATATATATATATATATATATATATTTTTGATGGTTTATAAATTTGTTGGTTATTTAAAAAAAACAAATTGAATTGTTAATGATTTAATTTTTTGAAATGAATGTCATTAATATATAATTTAAAAAATACCAAAATGAACCTTTTATTAATGAAAAGATCCTCCATTTCTATAAAATTTCTTCGTTGCATGAGTTCTTTCAACTTTTCCATTTATTATTCTTTTCCTCAAGACGAGTTCAAATATATAAAAGATTTTGTTCCCCGTTTTTGTGCGTGCAGAAAAAGGACCCCTCCATGTGTTGTTGTAATTCAAATGTCCATTAGAAATTTGTTTTGTTTTTGTTTGTTGCTGTCGGTTTCGTCTGAGTTTGAATTTAAATTTTGTCTAATTTCATTTGTCTGTAAAATTTCTGAAAAACAAATCCATTTATCTGTGTTCGTTCATTTTTGTGACTGCGTTTCTTGTTCTCGTATTTTATGTAAATGTGTGGCTTCCGTATATATATATAATTTGTTCTAAACTTCGGAAGGCATTTCTAAGCTAGATTTCTTCCTGTCTTCCATCGTTATATTTATATATATATATATATATATATATACAACATGTAAAGCTCCGTATCCGGTAAAAATTATTTCCAGAGTACAAACTTTAGGGGGCATATAAATTGGTATAAACAAACATATGATGGCAAAATTTGAATATAAAAACATTTCCTTTAAAATCATAGGCCTTTAACGGTTTACGCACATCAAACCTTCGCGTCCATAAACAATTCACGTTGTAAACATTTATTACAGGTCTTAAATATCCATCCTAAAACGGAAATATTTGGATATTTTAATAACCATTTTTTTTTTTTTTTTGAACGCAAAAGTATAAAATGTTTCATTCATTTGACTGACAAACGTAAAAATGACAAAAGTAATATGATTAAAATTTTTGGTTTACATTCTGCATTAGATATACCCTGGTCAATATTTAAAAAAATAAGTAATTTTATTTATGTTTATAACTACAGAATTAATAATTGTTTTATTCAAAATGCCTTCCCAAAAAATTATTCACACACACAAACAACATTTTATATATATATATATATTCAAAACCCATGCCAAATTCACTATAATTGAGAGAATAGAAAAGTTCAGAGCAGATAACATTAGAAAGATTTTAGAGTCCCATGAAAATAAGTGGATACAACGTCTAAAAACACACTATCCAGCCAGGCTAAATAAGATAAATTTAACAATATAGATAGTACTAATATATAACTCAACAAATCAAAACCTACCCATATTTCTCACCCACACAAGACAGACATGCTTACGGAGGTGTGGAGGCCTCATACTTATATACACACACCCACACGAATATACACACTTACACCCATCATAATCACTCACTCCCTAATGAGCCAAATGATAACACACACCCACAGCAATACACACGCTTACACATATCATACTCACACACTCCCTAATAACCAAATAATACACACACAAACATTAAACAGAGGCACATCCCCTCTCCAGGACAAAACTGTCAAAATGACCACGGGAATTCACAGAAGCATAGATCCAACCAGCTCTTATCTCAAATAACAACTTAAAAGAGATGTTTGACCAACACAAGGAATGTTAAAAGATTCATGTTAAAAAGATAAAAAAAAAAAAAAAAAAAACAAAAACAAATGAAAGCTACAGACAAAAGTTCATTTTCTCCATCAAGACATTCATTTCTGTAGTTCACTGCTACCAGCAAGCAGAAATATTTCTCCTCCCGATGATGGCCATTTCGGTCGAAACTAGTCGAGGGATCTAAATGAAATAATAATAATGAAAAACGAAAGAATATTAATCTACAAACCAGTGTGTCAGAAGATTCTAATTTTTGAATTTTTTTTATTGTTCAGTATATATATATATATATATATATATATGGTCATATATATATATACTAAATATATTTCAATAAATTCCAAAATTCCAATATGTAAATTTTTAAATAACTTTTAACAACTCGTTTCATCGCGCGTTTTTTTGTTTTAAATCACTATTGCAATGGAGTGCAGATTTTACCGCAGCTACACGGTTTTTCCTTTGAATTTAGCACTGAAGATGATCTTAAAACAGTTCAAAATTAAAATAAAATCTACGGTGACTTTGACGAATTTAATCTGAATATCAAGACACTGATTAGACAATTGGAAAAAAATCAGTATAAAATTAAGTATATATTTGCATGTTTTTTTTTTCAATGAAAATATCATTTCTATATATATATATATATATATATATATATATATAATATAAATATATATATATATATATATATAATCGGCAATATATAAACTAATATATATATATATATCAATATAAATAAATATATATAATATAAATATATATATATATATATATATATATATATATAAATATATATATATATATATAAATAAAAAAATATATATTAGATATATATATATAATATATAAATATTATATATATATATATATATATATATATATATATATATATATATATATAATATATATAATATATATATTATATATATATATATATATTGTATATATATATATATATATATATATATAAAATATATATATATATATATATATATATATATATATATATATATATATATATATATATATATATATATATATATATATATATATATATATATATATATATTATAATATATATTAAAAAAATAAGGTTTCGTTTTTAATATGACGATCCAAACAATACGAAACCTAATAGGTTTGTCTTCAAGAATTTTATTCATGTCTGCTAAACTATTGTATTGAGCTTCTTTTTTAGTTGTTTACTCGCATCGGTTTTTTTTTCACTTTCATGTTTCTAGCTTTTTCTATTTTTTTTTTTTTAAAATTTTTTTCCTTCGTGATTGATTTGATTATTGGCAAATAAAAATACATTTAATTTTTTCATGTTTATATGTTATATATATATATATATATATATATATATATATATATATATATATAAATATGTATATATATATATATATATATATATACTTGTTTAAGCATTAAATTTTTTTTTTTCCTCTTCATCCTTTTTATACGTCTTTTTAAAGCAAATCCTCGTTACCATCCTTACCAGATTTTCATATAATCAAAGTTTTGCTCCTTTGTTTAATTATTGGACGCCAGTATATTTTCTAACCCCTGAGTAACTCAAAGCTCCCACATCCTCTCATTCAGCCAAAGGTGACCTGAAATTCTTCGAAACTGTCATTGAGATGTATTAAATGTGCGGAAGGGTCATTGCACTTATTATTGACCGATTGACTAGTTTCAGTTGTCTCCGTTCAATGCACCAAACGAAAGCATTGGCACATTCTGCTTCTTGTCCTGGCTTTCTTGTGCTAACTGACTTTCAGAGTGGAATCAGCATATAGAACCATTTCTCCATCTATCGTCATCTGACTTGAGGTTATTGGCATGCATTTGCCATTTATAACATGTTCCTCTACACAACGATCAATGAATCTGGAATAGTTAAGGAAATCACGTCACTCGCCATATTAAGTATCATCTTCTATATGCTGTGATTCCACAGGATGTGGGCGGTCATGGTTCTCCACAACTTCATATACTTTGTGGCTCTTTATTGCCATTTAGATATCTTTCCTAGATTCCTTTAAATACCAAGCGATGATGCAAACTCGTTAGTTATTTGGTGTTTTGCTCTATCTCTTGCTTGCATTGTGTCCAGTGTGTGTCAAAATCTACAAGTCATCTTTCTTCACCTCTATCTGTAAAAGGCAGGATATATATGTGTGTGTGTGTGTGTGTGTGTGTGTGTGTGTGTGTGACAAATCCACAGCCGCAATTTTCGACGGATCTGCACCAAGATTTATGTGTACATGCTCCAACTTAGCTGAATGGCCAAGACCGAGTTTGCATTTTCCAACTCACATCGATAGTGGAAATAATCGATATTTTCATGCTTCTACGACAGTTTTCATGTAGTTTTTTTGCCATTTTGTAGTGGCCAGGTGAGAGAGCCAATATCTGGCTGCCACGATTTTTTAAACTATAGATTCTATTGGCCAACGTGAGAGCCAACAGCTGACTGACACGCTAGCATGCAAAAAAAATCGAATCGAGATTGCATTCGTCACAAGTGGGAAAATTTAAATCTGCATGGCACTTTACTCCAATTGGCTCATTCGATTGCTTAAACTCAACGTTGATTCTGATTCCGGAGAACTGGGTTGGGTGTGAAAAAGTATTTGTTGTTAACATTCTTTTTTTCATTCGGTTTTTCCAGTTACGAGTCCTTTTTTAAAGCTGATCGTTTTGTCTTCATTTTCTTTCGTTCTTTTTTCCTAACAGATTTAATGTTTCGTATAGAGCTTAGAAAAAATTCGCAGTGTGAGATAGACAAGAAGTAAGGCATGTAGCAACATCAGCATGGCAAAGGGCACCCCTTTAAAGGCAAGGAAGGGCAAAAATATTTTAAATCAAGTGATAGCGATTGCTGGATGAGTCGTACGATTTTTGAATCAAGCACGGGCAACGCCTGGTCATGCTGCTAGTGTTCATCTAAATGTTCAATTGTCTCTTTCTGATAATAAGTGTAAGTGTCTTGTTTCTCTAAATCTTATTAACATGTACAGTCCATGTTAATTTCCTTATTCTGTAGAACAATATTTCTGTTGGCTCAAGTACACCATTCACTGCAATATGGGAGGATCAATATTACATAATAAATGAAAGCTCTTAAATTTGTTTCTAACGAAATTTTAATGTTTCTTGATAGTTTGCTTAGCTTTTGGAAGGCAACTTTTGCTATTTCAATGAGCCCGCGGTTTTCGATGTCGTATTGGGAATAATATCTATTAAAATTATTATGTATTGAACGTGTAATCGTGATATGATTGTCATTCCTATGTTATCCTTAGAAGTTTGGACATTTTAATCTTTTGAACGTGATTCGTTGAATCAAATAACCAATTATTTGTCTTCATTCTCGCTCTGGAAACCCTTGTTTTGGATTAATTTCCTGTGTAAATATTTTATGTTACACTATCAGATACGAACGTTATATCAAAATTTGATGATTTGCTTCTGCCTCTGACACATTAACCCATCATTGAAACGCTCCATTCCACACAGAGACAATTTCCCCATATATTTCAAAATTCTTATTCAAATAATATCAGTTTGGTTATGAAATAGTTAATTAATAGTACCTTACAAGGAGATTAATATATCTGAATAGAATTGAGGAATAAATGGCCTTGCGTTATATGCTGCATCGAATCCTGAAGGTCAAATTATTAGGAAACAAGAAAAAAAATCTGAAAATGCTAAGCAATTTTTGATTAGGGCGCGAATGACTAAGCTGGGGGCGGGGGGTTGAATTCCAACCACGAGAACCACGTTCCACTCTCAAGAGAGATAAGACTCAAAATAGGTGGGTAAATCTGAGTAAAGGAAACACTCCGGATTTCACGGATTCACAGATGATTTTGACCGGGGCTTCAAACTCTCTTTGTTTAAATATATATATATATGCTCCATTCTGTATAAAAATATTTTAAACCAAAAAGAGCTCAATAGTTGTTGAATGAAAAACGAATTTAATTGCGAAAATGTCTGCAGCAGTGACGAGATAGCTACTGTAATCGAAGGAAATCTGAATTAAATCCATCCTGGAGAGAGTTAGGCTCACACAGAGTAGCTTGTCCAACACAGAAAACTGATGCTCCTCTGACCCTAATTGGTTAGGGACTCAGCATTGAAAAGTGAGGTTGGTTTCATACAAACTTTCAAAACTATAATCAAATAATATTTGTTGGTAGACTGGTAGTTCATTTCATTTCAAAATCGACGGGAGACAAATCTATTTATATCTCTCTTATATATATATATATATATATATATATATATATATATATAACGGCAACAACATTTCTTTTAAGCATCTTTAGTTAAATATGGCAGACAAAGAAATTTAAATTTTACTTTTTTATTTTTTCCAGGGTTCTTAGAAAAAAATAAACAAAAAATTAATTTATTTTCTGTCTCGTAGGAGTAAGGGAGTACAAATATTTCCCATAATTCAGCCATTTTAAAAACTTGAGACAATGAAAATTCAGGAAAAATTTCATTACTATATTACACCCCAAAAAAATTTAACGTAAGGACGTCATTTCGTGACATTATATATATATATATATATATATATATATATATATATATATATATTTGAACAATATGAAAACTAGTTAATCCGTATGGGTAGAACTTTTGGCCTTAAAATCCAGAGAGCTTCAATATAAATCCAGAGCAAATAATTTAAATAATTTAAACTTAAATTAAAGAGATTACCCATATAACAACAGTCACGAGTTAAATTCATGTACAAAATTAAAACGGATAGGGATGTCAACTTAATCAATAATTAAAAAACTTCTATAAATAAATAAAGATTACCAGAAGTAAACTTATATTTTAAAATAAAATTTTATTCTTTTAATGTACTTTATATGAATATTTTTCCTAATCGACTATTTCATAGAAAATCCCCAACATTTTTTTTTAAAAATTAAATCACTAACAAACATCAAATTAAATTCTTTGTAGACAGTTTAGACATTCAAATTTATATCAAACATTATAATCTTTATGAACCCCCAAAATAACACTTTCAAAGTAAAGCAAAATAACAGCTTCTGTTTCGAGCCTGTTCTTTCCAAAGAAAATTAGTGACACCTTCTCCCTGTGATTTCCTTCTCTCTTTTTCTTTTTATGTCTTTTCTCCTCTACCCCTTCTATATCAATATATAACTTCCGTTAAGTTAACCGTTTAAATGTGTCAATGTCTGGACTTCCTCAAGTAATTTTAAGTATGAAAGAATAGAAATATTAAATTACATCTAACTCACTCATGTCTTCTCTCTCTCTCTCTCCCCTCACTTCGTTAATTTACATATGCTTAATACGGCCCGTGAAAAATGCGTAAATTTCTTTTCAAACTTTGGAAGTAAAGTCTGATGATCCGTAGTCCTTTAAAAGGTGAAATAATTTATTACATGGAACCTTAAAGTGATCTGTTTTATTTAAATTTATATATATATATATATATATATATATATATATATATATATATATATATATATATATATATATATATATCACAATATTTGAGGGTAAATATCTGGGTGTTTTACTGTTTTTAAATGTTATCAGTTGTTTACTCAATGTTTGCAATAGTATATAATGTTCATCAGATAAAGGCATCGGTTATAAATACCTGATTATTAAATGAACTCGTTTCAGTATAACTAGCACATTTTGGAAGGTTTACAATCGAAAGGTTTTTGGAGTAATCTTCGAAATCCATCGAATTTTAATATGTCTGGGACTAATACGGCCATTAAATAGCTGTAACATTCAATTCACAGAATGATAAACCAAATTGTGTGAAAATTTGGGTAAAAAATTATATGTAATATGGCTAATCAAATAGATTAAATGTTTATAAGGCAAATACTTGTTCGTGATATTTAAACATTTCGGTTAATTTTAAAGACTACTCTTTGCTGTATTGAATTTTTTAAATATTTTTTTCTTCAATATTACTTGGGCGATTCGAATTTCTTTTAAACGTAGAGACCACAGGAAATTGACGGCAGTGAATCTCTCATTTCCCCAGCACATAATTTTGTAGGAATTTTTCTTATGATAAATGTTAGCCGTATTTTGAATTCAACGAATCATGAATAGGTGATGAAGCAATGAAGAAGGAATTTAATAAAAGAAATGAGATTAATTTGTAAGATAGAAAAATTAAAGAAATTGAATGTTTGAGGGATAAAATGTTTTTTTTAAAAAAAATCAGTTTTATTTAGAGGGAAAAACGGTTAGTAATCAGAAATGCAAATAAAGAAAGTAAAAGTGAAGCGAATGTTATGAGAGAGAAAGCGAATTGGTTTAATGAAAAGAAACAATTTACAGACAAGCGGAACGAGAGAAAAGAATGAAAAAAAAAAAAAAATTCTGGGATATGAAGAGAGACCGTAAAGAATGAAAGAATAAAGAGAAAAATACTGTAAAGATCGACGTAGAGAAATTGCCATTTAAAATAAAAGAACGGAAAAAAGAAACAATAAAAATAAAGATCGAAATAAATAATGAACAGGAAAAAGAGTGAGAAAGATTTGGACAAATAATGAAAAGGAGAATTATAAAGATTTTCCAATCGTAGCTTAGATGTGGCAGAAGGCCGAAAGTAGGGGACAGCCTGTGAGGATCGAACTCACTACTAAGTCGTAAGTGTTCGAGCGAGACAAGTTTGCTAACCATCACGCTGCCTCGAGGTGCGCTTGAATAGGAGGATTATAAGCGAGTTAGAAAAACTGGGGAAAAGAAATAAAGAATTTGAAGAAAGAACGAGAGAAAGAGAGGGGGGGGTCTAGAAAGATTGAAAACAAAGATTGGGATATATATATATATATATATATATATATATATCAACAGAAGGAAACAACATTGAGAGAGAGAAATAGATAAGCAGAATAAAGAAAAAAATCCAGGTTGTGGGAGAGAATCAGAAGAAAGAAAATAATGAATTGCTAAGAATACTGAGCGATAAAATAAAAGAAACGACACTCATACATAGAATGAAAGCATGTAGAGAGCGATACAAGTGGATAGGGTAACTGGAAGAATCGGTGCACATATTAGGCACGGAAAACTTCCTCAGTAAATCTAGAAGATATATGAATGCTACATGAGAACATCAAATTAATAAAAAATAGCAGACTAACAAGAAAATAACACTATATTATCCAGAACACATTTTCGTTGTATGTTTATTTTTTAACTTAATTTATAACCCTAAGCAAATTCACTATATAATACGCACGTTCTTTAATTTTGCCTAGAAAATCATTTAGAAAAAAAAAATAGTATTAGCAGTATAAATATTATTAGTAGTAATATTAGAAATATTAGAAAGTACAGGCCATATATAAATTATTATTATAAGTAGTAGAAATAGTATCGGTATGAGAATTACTGTTAGTTATAAGAGAATTATTATTAACAATATTAATTGTAGTAGTAATAGTATCAGTAATTGTAGTAGTAACATCTAAAAACTAGAAAGAGTATCAACGAATCCGAAATACATCTGGATGAGTAAATAGAGAAATAACCAACTGAAAATAAAACCATTAGGCTAATATAATTTGCCTTTGTAGGAATGTATCAAGTTTTTCATGTAATGCTTTTATATGGTTGACAGTAAACGCTGTAACTTAATTTCGCCCAAACAAAATGTTTGAATAGACAACTCAAGTCACTCGAATATACCCGGCCAAAAGCCACCGCTTTACTTTGCATTCAGTTTTCTCTCTCTCTCTCATATATATATATATATATATATATATATATATATATATGTGTGTGTGTGTGTGTGTGTGTGTGTTATTTATGTATGACAAAGTGGAAAAAAGTTTACTTGTGATGTGTTTCGACCTTTCGAACTAAATTTGTTATGTTATAGGACTACGCATGCGCTGATTGCCCTCCAAAAGGAGACTGAACACATTTCTGACAAAAAAAAAAAAAAAAAGGAAGAAAAAAATGTTACTCAGATCAATGAAGAAAATAATTCACTACGACGTAAATGTCTACAGAGTGCCTTAACCGTAAAATCATCTACAGTAAATTTGCGTCCTGGCTCTTAAAACCTTTCGCCATTCCTGGCAGATCTAATATCACAATGTGGAATACCTACTTACAAAAAGCGACGGAAAGAAAAAAAGACTAAATGAACTCGGCTAGATAAAAAGATATATCTGAAATTGCCAGCAACTCTCTGTCGTGCGCATGTGTAGTCCTACCAAGAAAACTAATTTACTCCGATGAAGTCGTGAAGGATGAAACACATCACAACTTTTTCCACTTTGTCATAAAATTTCCCCAATACTGTTCATGAAAATATATTTTATATATAATTGGTGTCGATTATAATATCTGAACACTTGCTAAAACTAAAAATATAAAATAGTGCTACAGATGAAGATTGAAAGAAAATAATATTGATAGATGTAGCCGTGAATTTTCTGCTAACAGATTCCGTTCTCGCTTGTGGAACTCTCTTCTGTCCCATAATCTTCAAAACTTTAAATGGAATATCAATCACTACCTACTCTTCTTCTGATTAATCTTTTCTCTTCCCATTATTAATGTTTCTGTTCTTAATTTTTCCATATTCCGTAACACCATGTATCTTGGTGGTTTGACTGCCTTGCATCGGATGAAACCGATCAGAAAAAAAAAAAAGTTTTTCAGCAATGTAGTCTCAATAAAAATGTCTATGTACAGAAAACCATTGAAATATATTACCGTTCAGAATCGTGGATTTGGCTGAAAGGAATGGATATAAAGATAATAAAAATTTTAGAATGTTTAAAAAAAAAAAAAAAAAAAAAAAAAATCACATACAGGTATCGTTCGAGTGACTGAACTAAGAGAAAATGGCATTGAATAAATTAAAAATAAATCCTTGAGCTTAGAATCATGGGAGGATTAGAGAGGTATTAATTAAATTAATTAAAGACGGACAATTCTGGTGAAGGAAGCTTAAAATTAATTTCTTTTCAAGTTTCAATTGTTTCGAGTAATTGATAAATTTATACTTTTGCATTATTTTTCAGAGAGTTATTGCATTTTGGAAGCACATTTTTGAATTTAAGTGCAGTACTAAACGTCGAGAGCTCATCAGTTCTCATTTGCGCTGGGTAGATATCATCGTGGATTCTCTGACAGTTTATTTTTTTTGTCGGTTGTAGAACACCCTTCCGATGCCATGCTTTCCAGCCAACTTTAATCTGCGAAACTTTAAATGGAATGTCAATCATTATCTACTCTTCACCTTATTGATCTTTTCTCTTTCCGCTCATTATTACTGTTTTTGTTCTTAATTGTTCGATATCCAGTAACACCTAGTTGGGTTTTACTACCTTGCATTGGATGAAACTGATTAGAGAGAAAAAAAAGTTCTTTTTCAATGTAATATGGTGGGGCTCAGTTCAAGTTTGATTTGAGGGCAAGTTTCTACCACGTCAATGAATTATCTCGGTAAATTAATTCTGGCTTGTTCTGAAATTTCAGTTACCCACTGCTCTCTCTCAGTTTATTGTTGAGCCCATGCATATGAAGGTTTTCTTAATAACTGCAGACGTAATACAAACGCGCGCGCATACATACATACAAAGAGTATGTGTGTGTGTGTGTGTTTGTTTGAAAAAAAAATTCACTTGTAATATATCAGACAATGTGAATAAAAACAAAAAGAAAATTTTTCTTTACCAAATCGTTCTGTCCTCTGAGACATTGTCTCGGTAAATAAAAGGATTTCATTTTGTAACATGTATTCATGAAGAGAAATAAATGGGGAGAAAAATATCGTTTTGAAAATTTGTCATATTTTTTGACTCCATGTTTTATTTCTGTATTTAAATACATGATGCAAAATAAAACCCTTATATTTACCTTAATAGATTCAATCAGGGGACAAAACGCGATGGGAAAGAACAGTGGCACTGACATTTTCGAACGACATAGCGCGAACTGAAAATGCTGGCTCCAAATGCTGTAATGCTGGAGTCGGAAGAAAGCGGACAACAAAAAAACTGAACAATCTTAAATAAAAAAAAAAAATCATGTTGCATTCGAGATGAACCCGGCATCATTCATAATTGTCATCCCGCATTAAGGTCTTAAACCCACCACCAGACTCAATTCTATCGAAGTAGAAAAAAAAAAAAATTATTCAAATCCTAAATAATAAAGCGACAGAAAGAACACAGAAATAGCAATAAAAAAAAGGAACACAAAATTTTGAAGGAATAAAATAAAATATAAACATGTTGCCGGGGCAGAGTGAACTTAGTTGAATTTCTAACGAAAGATGTCTTTTGTGTCTATCATGTTCGATCAATTCTGAAACCATTTCCCTAACATTTTCTCCTGAAAGATATGCGGTAGCTATTTTAAGATGTGCTTCAGAATAAAGTTAGATGCAAGTCGCGGCGATTGTATTGGCAAAGTGTCGTTAGAGTTGTCAGGGTAGACAACACTGTGATGTGATCCCCTAACATTTGGAGAAAGAGCAAATTCTTAAAAAAATATAAAGAAATAATACGAATCAGTTTTCTAAAACTTTAAAAACCTCCTTACGAAAATAAAAAAAGCATACCTTTCTCATCCGTTCTTTTTCTTCTGTTATATTTTTAAATTATATTATTTAAAAGAAAAGTTATTAAAATAATCCTTAACAGTTGGAGTTTTTCGTTCTTTTCTTTGTAACGGATTTACATTTTTATATATTTTACTGATTATTTCATTTTCAATCTTTTTTTTATTTGCTTTTGTCCTTTGCAGCATTTACGATTATGCGTTTTTTTCGATATTTTTTGTTTATTATTATTTTTTTTTTTAATCATTTTTCTTCACTTTAGTTTTTTTTAAATCTTTTTTTTTCACTTCGATCCGATGAATGTGTTGCTCATTTTAACTCATTAAAAATATCTAACGAATTTCAACTTCATTGTTCTTGTTCTATGAGCTGTGTCCCAGTAGGCGATCATGGTTCTCCACAACTTCTTATTTATTGTGGAACTTTTTCTCTTTGCTAAGCCTCCTGCCTACTCTCTCTATTGCCCTCAATATTCAATGTGATATCCCAGTTCTCAAAGTCATATTTCCTGATTTTGTGTTGAATATACTTCATCTGCATCTTTCTACTCGGTACGCATGTTTTTGTTATTTTCTTGAAGACTTCCTCGTTGCTTACCCCCTATGACCCTCGATATGCACTGTGATGATCAAGTTCTCCAAGCCGTCCTTTCTCCTTTTGTGTTCAAGATATTTCAACTGTATCTAATTCTGATTATATCTCTTTATTTTGTTACAATTTCCTTTAAGATTTCGTCTCTGATTACTCGCTCCATTCATACAATGCTTTTTTTTTTCATCTTTGGGGAGATTGCCCAGCATTCACTGACACACAAGATAATTGCAACACTTCTTTCTTTCTAGCGAAATGTTTTCGATTAGTACAATTTTTAGCTTTTGGAAAGCTTCTTACGCTAATCCAGTTTGCATTCGGCTTTCTGTATGGCATTTGTCTCTTGATCCTAAGCATAAGTGACCTTTTTGTTCCTATTTTGCCTAAAACTTCAGTCCCTAGAAACTTCAGCATCCTTCTGTAGAACTACATTTACGTTGACTAAATTCTATGAGATTGTCCAGGATTTACTCGTTTATATGGGGAATGATAATTCAGTGCCATTTTGTTTGTTGCCAACAATGTTTTATGCTTCGTAATACTTTTATTACCATTTAGAAAGCAACTTCGCTGTAGCATTGCATTTATAGTTCTGGCGTTGTTTGCAAATATTCGCTGCGGGTAGCTACAACTAGTATATTCACTTGTCTTGATTATTACGCATGCAATGTAGTTCTCTTGCACAGTAATAGAGACAAGTAAGATCGGTAAACAAGGCTGTTAACTGCGTTCTCTTCCGCGCTTAGCTTTCTGCAGCGAATGTGTGTAAACACCGCCAGTAATGGCTGCCGCCAACGATGTGAATGAATCCGAGATTTTACTTCCAATAACTCTAAAACGGTAGATTTTATCAAATTTATCAAGCCCGATTCGAATTGAGCATAAATGTAGGTATTCTGAAAAAATTTTAATGCGAACTGAGTGCGGGTGCTAAACTGTAAATTAACCAGTAAGCTAAAATGAGTAAAACATCCTCCCCAAAAATAAATAAAAAAAACATCTCAGAATTCAAAACTTAATATTATCTTCATATCCAAGCTTGAAAATCCACTTTCAATACAAAATTATCTTGGTTGCATCCTTAAATAACTTTTCCCTTTCAAGGTATTACCAGTTTAGGACAGATTTCAACCGAGTGGATGAAATCAGACGAAAATTGACAGGCGAGAACACGTTCATCAGTTTACCCTACACACAAGCCGCTATTGGCTCTCTTTTGGCAACCACCAGCGAGACAGCGGTGAGCCTCTAGCAGTCCGCCAGTGGTAACATTGCCGAGTGAAAGACTTTGGCGTTCCGACAACGGGTCACCAGCGGCGAACGCTAGTGACATGACATCCAGTTGCGGCTTGCTTGTAGTATAGCGTCACTGGTAGATCACATTGTATATAAATTTCAGTTGAGAAGAGACTGAACAAAACAGTAGGTACTACCATGTCTCAAATGAATATTTTTACAGAGACGTGTAGTATTTTAAATTTAATGGGACCATCAGATCTTTTATTGTCATCGTCATATAAAGTAGCAGTAAACCTGCTACAATGAGGCCTGTCATTATGGTTACTTTCTCCTTTATATCTAGAATTGAAATTAAATCTAATGAGATATATATATATATATACTTACTGTTGTATAAGAAAAGCCATGAATGTAGTGTAGCGTGTACTGTGAATAGAATCCTTTTACATAGATATGTCTAAGTTTGCATTCAAATGAAAGACCTGTTATTTAACATATTGAAGACATGGTTTTAAAATAATTTCTAAGGTGAATGTATTACAGAATAGAAAAAAAATCCGGTGTAACGCTTTTGGTCATCTAGAAGGATTTCATCGGATTAATGTAATGTTTTTGTTAATGGAATTATATTAGTAGGAAGAAGATGGAATATATAAGAACGCGAGTGGAAACGTAGACGATGTAGAAACGCTGAAATTTTAATTTTACTTTCAAACCTGTCTGGACATGCTGTATAACAGATCTTATTCAGTTTCCATTTGTTATTGTTTTTAGTCACTTTAGTTATTAAGTCACTCATGTTAGATTCATTTCGGCTACGAAAGGTGAAATGTTGTAAGAAGCAGATCGCAAATTTCTCTTGGATTGTCTATCAATCAAAGTACTTTCTATAGATTCCATCTCCGTAAATTGGTTTCCTGTTTAAGGTAATTTCTCCAATTTTAACGCACATGAGTTTGAACATTTTGAAATTAAAATGTTCAGAAGAAAATTCATTTTATAACTGCATATCAATCTAGTAGTAGTAGATGGCTAATAAGTTGTATCGTTTGAGAGACTGAACAATGGAAATTGGTTTGAGGTTATTAGTTTTTGCTTTACCGCTATATTTCTTTCGTACTAAATAACCTTTCTTAAAATACAATGGGAAAAATATCGAACGATATATTGAGGAAAGCTTAAAAAAAAATGATAAAATCGTCTTCATGATAGAGTGTATTCAATTCTGATAGCTATAAAATATCGCATGGGAGGTGGCATAGAGAGAAAAAATTGTAGTCTCAGTCTACAACGTCAGAAAGGTTACACAGCTTGCCTTCTATAAAAAGAAACTATATATATATATATATATATATATATATATATATATATATATATATATATAATAATGTGTGTGTGTGTGATTTGTACCAACAGAAAATAAAACAGATTTAAACTAAACGGAAGTCATGTTATAACTTAGGTACCTTTCGACCAACAATTTTTCAAAGGTATATGGCGTTTGTAATTAAAATTTATCTTTTTTTTTTTTTTAAATCGCGTTCCAACTTTCCCTACTCATTATATTGAGTGTGTCTTTGTGTTCCAATTTGCCAACATATACCTTTGAAATAGTGCTGGTCGAAAGTTACCTAAACGTATAACATGGCGTCCATTTTGTTGTTGTGTGTGTGTGTACACAGTGAGGAAGGGATTACTAAAAGTTCTCGATTCATTCAACAGGGACATTTGATCAGATTATGGAAAGCTGGTCGGGTACATTCTAAAACAGCTTGTGCTTGTGTCTGTAATTGTAGGAATTCAGTGACACACCTATCCTTCGTATGCAATTTCATGTTAGACGCCATCAGGCCAAATTCTCTCGGTAACAAGTACCCCCCCACACACACACAAAAAGAAAAGAATTGGAGGTGCTTACTGCCGGGAAGTTAAGATATATCGTGTGTGTGTGTGTGTGTGTGTGTGTGTGTGTGTGTAACAAAAAAAAACATTAAGACACATGGAGTTACTGCGTCAAAGAAAGAACAAATGATAAACTTTATTAAGGAGGGGAAATATTAAAATGTGATTATCAAGAAGACCTTAGATAACTATTGATCTTGCATTTAATATTTTGAAAATCGAACTTGGGTGTGAAATCGATTTCTGAATGGGTAAAGAGATTCCGGCGCGGGGAGTTGCCTAGCGGAACATAGTGAATCAACGTTCTTAGCAATATAATCTTTCCACTTCATGTCCGTAGAGAATGTTACCCGGAGTAGTTGCAAAGAGTCACTCGACTAGAGGTTAGCGTGAATCATGCTGATTGAAGACAGAATGAGGTTCCTCAGATGATTCATAGATTCGTTTTGGAGGCGTTAAAATTAACAAGCCATTTTTTCTCCCAGTTGCCAGCAGATTGTAATTACGCGGCGTTATATAAATTCTAATTTATATTTACGCACCAAGGATTCATCCAAACCGGTTTCATTTAATCCAGCCAACAAGTATTTTTCCAATGTACAAAGAAAATTATGTACATCGGCTCTAAAAGTAAAGATAAATAATCTGAAGATCATATAGTTCTGTTTGTGTGCAAGTAAATTGCGCAATCTCAGACATGATCAGTAATTTTCGGACACGCCTCATTTCTCAAAGGGAATTTATACATACATAGATAGATAAGAGGTTCTGGGAATATTCAGATATAACTAAATGTGTGTGTAAAAGTACAATATCAATAAATATAAAGGAAAAGCATATGAGATAATGTGTGTAGAAAGAAAGCGATTGACCAACTATGGAAATAGACAGAAACTATAATCATTGAAAATATACATTTATTTCTTAGCAATGCTCAATTTATTACGAGAGAAAGCAATTTTAAATTCAAAACCTATTATTTAAAATATATAATAAATAAATTCCTTGGGTATCTCGAGTCGTAATGGTTAGAAAGCTTGTTTCGCTAAATAATTTCGACTGAGTAGTGAGTTCGATCCTCCCTGGGTGCCCCCTACTTTCGGCCTTGTACCACATCAAAGCTACACTTGGAAAATCACTAGTGGGCACCTCGAGGCGGTGTAAAGTTTAGCAATCTTGTCTCACTAAAACAATTAAGTGAGTAGCGAATTCGATCCTCACTGGATGCTCGTCTGGATTCGGCCTTGTGCCACATCTTAGCTACTCTTAGAAAATCGCTAATACATACATTCCTCAAACTAAAATAATATAAATAATAAGTATATTATGAAAAAAATATTTACACCCCTTCGTTTATCCGACATTCAATTACATAACATGGCATCTTCCGTAAGTGACCTTGACTTTCAGTTAGCCCGATATAAATTTATGAGCGTTCCTTAATCGAAAATTTATGGAAAACTAATATATTTTAAATTCTTTTTATAAATACTTGTGGCAAAATAATATCGCTATATTTACCTTAGTAAAGTCTATCTGAGGACAAAACGCTTCGGCTAATATAAGGTTTCTTTCTTTATTCATATACGCGTTTGTCTATGAGTATGCGTGAGGATTTGCATTTTAAGTGAATTCTTTCATATGCCTTTTCGTTTCAGTGCGTGAACAATCATCGCAACACTCAAATTCCTGTATTATGTGTCTAGGCAAAGTACAACTTTACTACACCTTTGCGCTAATTGATGATTAAACAAAAACTAACTTGTCATGCAGTTTCCTCGCTTTTACCATTTAGCTAATTATTTTTAGGATGCCACGTAGATGTTAAATTCTTCAAGTTATATTTCCTTTTCATATCTCAGAAAATTCAGCAATCTGTTTACTTTTGCTCTCGGGATTTTTCTTGTAGTCCCGCATCTTGAAGATGACACGTTATCAATTTGAATTCATTTTATTTCTCGGCCACCTATGTTTTCGGGATTATCTCTTAATTCTTTAACGTTTCTATCAGAGATTATTTTAAGCTCTAATTTTTAAAATAAATCCCAGTATCTTTATTTTATCGGTCATTTTCCTAGATTACCATCGCTTTTCTACATCGATTGCTCGTTATCGTCATCCTATTTGACTCGGGATTTCAATTCTTATAAAAAAAAAAAAAAAAACACTTTTTCATTTTTCTCAGTGTTTTTTTTTCTGCCTTGTATTTTGTTCGTAATTTGATATTTCCTAATTCTGACTTTCTTCTTTCATTCTTTTGTTGTTTGACTTTTATTGAATTTTGAAAAAACAGATATTCATAATTACATTCTTGATATTTTCTATCATTTGTTTTTCTTATCTCTTTGAAATCAACATATTTAATTTCACGACTATTATTCGGTATATTCAATAAGCTTAGCCTAATAAAACACAAAATGGAAGATAATGAGTGCAGAACAAAAGTGATTAACCAAAGAAAGAAATAAACAGAGTCAAAATCCCTTTAAAATCCATATTCTTATTTCCTAGCAATTTATGTAGGCACAAATATGAAACAGAAAAAATATTAGAAACAAAGGACTGATGACCGGTTATGTAATATCATCCTTCCTATATAGCAATGGAGGCTGGAGATGGTCCACTGATGACTAGGCGACGTAAAACAAACGTGTGGTTCGATAGAACACTATGAAGTGCTTAGACAAAACATGCGAGAAAAGAGGAAGTTTCAAGAAAAGTAACATCATTTTTAGGACGTATAATGAAGAAAGAAAGCTTGGAAAATATAACACTCACAGGACAATCAAGAGGCAAAAAGAGTAGCGATTGGCTTATATAAGTTTTACTGAATTTATTTTTTTAACCAGTTCACATCAAACAAGGCAGGAAAGAACAGTTTATCGGAACAATTGCCATGGAAATATTTGTAAAATACGCAAAGAGAAGCCACGTCCTGTCGGTGGGAAACTGTCATATATCGCCTACATTGTAGACCCTTTGAATTTTGTCAATATATATGTGATAGGAGCATGAGACTAGATATGGCAGCTATATTCAATGCAGAGACGAATGGCAGATTTATAAATGTTCAAGAGGGATTGTGATGAGAAGAATTGCCTTGCATAGCCAACCAAAATTCCTAAGCATTAGATGTTGCAATTGCTTCAATATAATCATTCCATTTCATTTCAGTGGAAAATGTGACACAAAGTCGGGGTAAAATGTTGCTCTTCTGGAATCTAACATCAACCATATTGATGACTGGTAAAAAAAAATAAAAATGCTTCTCTTTGGCGATTAAATGATATAATCTTCAGGTCTTGATCGATTGTATTACAGACCTTAAAGAGATTATCGAGATATATAGTAGAAATACCGGACCAGATGTGATAACGTTATTCAATGCACGAAACAATGGCGGATTTATGAATGGGCAAGAGCGATTCTGATGAGAAAAATTTCCTTCGATGGCATAGCGAACCAACATTCCTAAGCAATAGACGTTGCAATTGCTTCAATATAATCATTCCACTTCATGTCAGTGGAAAATGTGACAAAAAGTCGGGGCAAAATGTTGCTCTCCTAAAGTCTAACATGAAAAAAAACAAAAAAAACATCTCACGGCGTTAATATATATATATATATATATATATATATATTTTGGAAGCGTTAAAATTTACAAGGCGTTCTTAGGTTTCGTTTGGTTTACTCCATATCAATCGCAATGGGTTATGGCATCCGGACAAGATTTTTATTGTTGGTAATATTTTTTTTCTTCAAAAATGGATTGCGTGCAATATTTTTCTTTTTCAAAAATGTACTGCTGGTAATTTTTCAAGCAAAGTATTGCTGGTATTAAAACCTATTTTTATAATTCCATGTTGATTTGACGCCTGAAATATTCTACCAACCCGGGTCAGGGGTGGGGGACCAAGGGACACCATTAATTAAGTAGTTCCACGCTCAAAACTTTCTGATGAAAGGCCTGGCTGTCGGATGTAGTTTATCGTCTTACCCAAGACGGCAAGCCATTCTTTTCTCCAGTTAAACATTATGGCGGTCCTTTTCGAGTGCAGATGACTGAACAAAGAATTGGCAGATATTAACATGACAAATATTGCTAAGGACAACAATGTACATGAAATTCATGATCGCATAGATCCTGATGATGAATATATTGTTATCTCTTATTTCATTTACTAATTACAAGTTTCCTTTGTTACCCAACTACTTATCCTTTTTATCTCCATTATCAAGTCATCTTAGTTTTACGCATCATTTATATGTCATGTTACAATTTTTCAATGGAATTATATCGACGTGGTGACAGCTCGTATCGCTCCCGAACAGCTCGTGTCCATCGATCACACGTACGCGTGTGACAATGTGTCGCCCCCGTTCTCTGGGGTTAAACGGATGTTTTTCACGTTGCTAGCCGTGGCTAGAATGGTCGTGTGGATGTCGCGAAAGGAGAGAATCTTGCGAAACGATCGTTATTCGTATCAGGATCTGATTGCTTTCTTTAAGCATCAGCTTAAAGTAAAAATCAGATCTGATCGAAAGCGTTTGATTTCGACAGATTTCAGTAAAAGGTGGGTGACTGAGGCAAGCCTGGTTCGTGAGGACGGGGCTAGCTTTGGTTTTCGTTTTTAAGTCCCTTAGCGCAACGGGGTGGTTTCCTGTGTAACCCCCCCACCCTCCTGGTTAATTTAGGCACTATTTTGTGTTCCTAGTTAATGTGAATAAGTGTTGTTCCCAGCCTTTTCTTCTGTTGATTCATGTCGAGACTCTCAACCTCCCCAGTTTGTTTTTGCCCCCTTTTTAATCTCGGCTGAGTCAGTGTGCTTCTTGATTCGATAGAATACAGCGGCAACTCTTATTATTTTGAGGGGTGGACGCTTCCTACTATCATTACTTTGATTTTGTTTCATCTTTGGTTGACATTTTTGAGGAGTTGCTAGCGGTCATCTACCCTCACTTCATATTTCATGGGATTATATATATATATATATATATAATTACAAATTTTACACCATGGTTATTTTTGTAGGACCCTTGTGAATATGTGGTATTGTGGTGTGTGTAGGATTATGATGATGAGTTTTTGTGGTGAGTGTGTAATTGTAAGCGATGAATGGGTCATGATTATGGTTAACTAGGAATAGGATAGCTAGTGAAAGACCAGCCTCTCCCCACTTCCCCTTCGGCCTTGTGCCAAAATTTTATAATTTTACAAAATAAACAAGGAAATTATTTCCGGTTTCCTGTCGGTTACGTACTTAAAAAAATAATGCAACGTCGACTGTAACTTTTTCTCTCCTTGGATATTGTTCTTTTATTAACGTTTTTCTTTGTTTTTTTCTTTTCAATTGCTTTCACTTTTAGTAACTTTTAGCCACTTAAGAACTTTGTCGCTCTTCTTGGGGTTAAATGACTTTAAAAAGTGTTTAAAATATCTAAGCCATTTATAATATACGTCTGTAAAATATCTCCCGCTTAGACAATTGCCTCATAGGTGAAAAAAATGACTAACATTCTTTGCTATACAGAAAGTTATATTTTTTATTATTATCTATACGTCATTTTTAGTGGATACTCCTATTTGAGTAGTTTCTCTGCTTTTTTTTGTTATTAAAAATATAGTTATTTACACTATTTATATTGTTCGGAGTGTCGTCCTCATCTTTATTGCCATATTTCACAACGTTCCGGCTATTGTGCGTTTCGGCCTTCTTCCGGTAGTTGGAATGTCGAACTGAACCCTTTATTTCGCTCACTGGTGTAGACTGTTCTAGTTCCACTTGCCATATCTAATGGATGTCAGTTATCAGTTATCTCCTGTTAATTCACCTATCCAAGTTCTTCACCGCCTTAACCAAGTATTGAACTCACACTCGTTAGGTCATGTCACTGAATCTATCTAACGGTTGTATCCACTGTGCCATGTGTCCTTGAGAATTAACAGAAGATAACAGAATAACTGACATCCATTAGACATGGCAAGTGGAACTAAGTCTGTTTACACTAGCGAGCGAAATAAAGTGTTGTTTGACATTCCAACTACCTGAAAAATGCCGGAGCGTACAACGGCCGAAATGTTGGGATAAATGTGGCAATAAAGATGAGGACGATAGTTCGAACAGTGAAAATAGTGAACATAATACATCATCTCGGAAAAATATACTATCTAGTTATTATCGTGTACCTGTCTGAATATTTCTTGAAACTTCCTCGTTTCTAACATGTTCTGTATAAGCTGTTCATAGTAGAGTTCTGTCGAACCACGTATCTGTTGTCTCATGTCGCTTGGTCATCTGTGAGGAAAATCTACTTAAACATAAATATCCGTCCATTCGCTAGGATTCCAAACTGCGTTTCCTATGTAGGAGAAACCGTCGTTACATCCAACGTAATTATAGCAACTCGGACACTATCGATTAATCAAGGATGACAAGTGTCTTTAAGCAAAATCCTTCTTGTCATATATTCTTGAAATTTCATATATTCTCAGTGTCGTACTCAAGGCTGAAGCAATTTCTGAAGAGTAATTGATTTATTTATTTGTATATTAATCCGATAGATTTTTATCACTTAAACGTTATTTTTTATGGATGCCCATATTTAAGTAGACGCTACGTTTTCTGTTTTTTTTTCATTTTTTTTTTTTTTAGTTTTTTTTTCTAATCATTTTTTTCTTGTTTCTTAGTACTGATCTTCTGGAAGGATTCTTTCACTATTTCGATGTTCCTTCGTATGTTTGCGTCACATTCTCAGCCGTTTAACACATGCATTTATTTATTTAATAAAAAAAATCTTCCTTGCGCCCTCTCGAATTTCGAGTGTAAAGTCGCATCATCGTCCATTCCTCTTGCCATTTCTTTATACAACCCCAATACGTGCTATATATAGTCAAAGGTATTAGTTCCATTTTGTAGCTGAACAAGATTCTTGTAACCTGATACCATGCCACAAGTGAACAAGGGCGGACAGCAGTTGAGCTGTTTGCAGATAGCGCCCTACCTACAAGTCACGACGTGTACGCATGTTTATTCCCGTTTTCTCCCCGTTTTCGTTTCTTAACAAGCCATTTTTTTTTTCTTCGAAAGAGGAGCGTATTTCGATTCTTTTCAAGGGAAACATTAGAAATTGACATTATCTGTCCTGTTTTTCATTTCGGTCGTCAGTCATTCGCGCTTGTTAAATCGAGAAGAACAGAAAAAACAAAGAAAAAGAGGCATCTTTCAGGGAATTCTAATAGGGAGTTCGCTGAAAACTCAACAGCATACACAAGAAATAAAAGAAATTAAAAAAAAGAAGATATCTGGTCATTTATTCATATTTCAGAAGGACGTAGGGCTGGAGAAGTACTGTCACCATATAATATGCGACTGGCGCTGGTGTTTGGGCGATCTACGCTTGCCTTTGCAGTGGGATGCCTTGACTGTTTTCTGAACAGTACCCTAAAATGGCACCATCTCGGTTTCTCAATGAGATTAGAAGCCATCTTTTCCTCAAAGGGAAATTTTGTATGCTAGAATAAATGTCAGAAGTTGATGGGTCTGCACAGGCTAAGTTTTATTTTCTCTAGTATGGAAATCTTTTTTTATTTTATTTCCTCTCAGCGATGGAAGGAGAAAAAAATGAGCGAGGAATTTCCCTTACTTCAACATTTGGTTGGCGGAGACACCCACTCGCTACCAAGAAATGTTGCAACTCTGACTTACCCGGAAATCTCGCCTGCTTACTCGTTCCAGATTCGTTAATTCAAAGACTATTTAAAAGACATCTCCACTTCCGATTCTTTTTACACATTTTTTTTCTTGTGCCACCCGCGACCGTCTACTTGCCCTTTCAAATATATCGTATTTCGGAAATATGATATATTTGCATGAACCGGTGGGGCTAACTATTTGTTAGTCAATATTTTGGTTTTCCTGTGTATAACATTCTGTAGCTTCCGTTAATCGTCTGGTCATCACACCCTCTTAAATAGACATATATTGACTGACGTAAAGAATACAAATTACAGTTGTTTTTACTGGAGTTCATGTATAGTATAATATATTTTTATTCATTATTTTGTAAAAGCTAAAAGTGTTATTATTTAACATACAAAATTCTATTAAAAAAAAAAAATGCAAAAACAATTTAATGTTTTAAATAACTTATTTAATAAAAATGCAATACTGTTTTTTTTTGCATATATATATATATATATATATATATAAAAAAATATATATATATATATATATATATATATAAATATATATATATATACAAATCCCAAATATAACGTTTCAAAAAGTTAATCGATTTGACTCTAAAAAAATATTTGCGGATGGGCTGTTTTATGTTGCATGCTCAAACATAAGAAAACCTAAAAATTACTCCGTCGCCTTTAAAAAAAAAAAAAAAATGTGAGAATATATTGTTTACCCAAAAGTCCTATAAAATTAAATTAAAGAAATAATTCAGCGGAGAAGTAGGGATATTGTCAAAGTAGATTTCCAAATAAATCAGCTTATTCAAATTATTAATATATAAAATATAAAAATAATGTAGTTTTTTCAGTTAAGTTGAACGCCAAAACGACATTATTTTTTAACATATCCTCTATATAGATTGGTTTGCGAACTTAAATGATAGAGAGTTTGTAAATCACAGCAAAAATTTTAGCGATAGCTTCAAAAATGCTAAATATTGCGAGTGTATCAACACGCGACAACGTTTTGCAAATAAATTCTAGTATCCTAAAATTCTTAAAATAGCTTTCCTGGGTATGACGGTAAACGACGTCTAACAGCAAAGCCTTTGATCAGGAAGTTTTGAGGAGCGTAGAAACAACTCTTAGTTGCTGCTGTTCCCTGGTCAACCCTGACATGGCGTGCTAGCACCTGTTAGGGGGGTCCCAACTATGGACAAGTAGTTTACCCCCAAACTGGGTTCAAAGCATTGTGAAAGTGTAAAAATAGGTCTTCATACCAGAAATACTTTGTAAAAGAAAAATATTACGAGCAATACATTATTATCAGCAATAAATATTTGGAAAAAAAAGAAAAAAGAAAGCAAATATATTATCAGCAATAGATTTTTCTGACGAAAAATATATTACCAGATACACATTTTTGAATATTACCAGCAATAAGAAAAAGATGTCGGCATTAAATATCCTATTGAGGATGATATGCCGAAAAACAAAACAAACGAAACATTAAAATAGATTTACTCATAGTTCTAGTCTCACATCGTTACATTAGAACATATTACTTACTCTTATTTTTCCATTTTAATTATGGTTGAATTGCATATAAACAGAAACACACAATGTAATTGCATTGCAGGTGAACTAAATGACAGTCTCCTTATCATTCCTTCACTTCTTCAGTTAACGCATTTTACACCGCTGTGGTCACATCCCCCTCATTTTTCTTGCCATTGTGGCACAATCTGTCATTCAAAGCAAAATAGTGCAATAGTTTTCCTGTTCCATTTGCACCGGGGATTTTGATGTTACCACAGCCCTCCTAAAAGAAGTTCCTCTACCTGCTGCTAAAGCCGTTGACATTTGAGGCGCAGCTCCCACGTCCGGGTTGGCAAATGGGCGATGACCGCTTGGCACATGTAGGTAGGGAGAGGCGATCCCATTCACCACTGGGGTCGTGAAACCCTTCAGACTAACGTAACACAGTATAGACGACAGGTCGATGCCGTTGACTGGGATGTGGCTGTCGCAGTGCTCACGCGACTTCTCGGGATCATGTGTGACATTTGAATGTAGGCCATGAACCAATACAGTTCGGTATACCATTTCACCTGAGTAAAGATAGCGTCGAACATACCATATGCGCCAATAAATCAATATAAAAAAGAACTAAAACATGATTTACATAGAAGAAAGTGAAAGTACACCAAATGCAGAATTTCCTAAGATGCATTTACATCCATGTTCAGACTCCATGTCTCCGTTCCCCAGAACATTGTCTACAAATGCAATATATTATAATTCAAAATAATAACGATAATTATGATAATAAAAACATGAAAATAGCTGAATGTACCACGCCATAGTAAACATATATACATATTGAATATCAAATTTAAACATATATTGAGTGCCTCTGTATCTAACAAATGTCGGCTCAGGAGATTTTTGTGGCCTAGCATAGAAATAAATACAATATGGTAACCAGTAATAAGGAGTGCCAGAGAAAAGCAATGATAACAAAGTTGCAATATGAACTCTGGTAAAGACTTACAATGATAACAGCAAAATTGCAATATGAGCACTGGTAAAAATGATGCTGAAAACATTAGGTTTATAATACTCAGAAGTTCATACCCAGATTGACATCCATCAAAGATGGCACGTGGAACTAGAACAGTCTACACCAGTGATCGAAATAAAGGGTTCAGTTCGAAATTCCAACCACCTGAAGAAGGCCGGAGCGTACAACGGCCGAAACGTTGTGACAAATATGGCGACAAAGATGAGGGTCAATAGTCCGATTAATGTAAATACTGTACATAATACCTCATCTCAGAAATATAGACAGACGCTCATGGGGAAGTTAAGAATTTCTCATCTACGACCCAGCCAGGTGTTGAAAAGTGGATTATACTGGACTCTAAGCTTGGATATCAGACATTCTACAAAAAGAAAACGACGATGAATAAGGCAGTGAAGAAATAGCACGTTATATTTTCTAAGAAATCATAGCAGTTCCGAGATAATAAAAGGGAACCTGTAAAGAGCCATGGTCGTCTACGTTCTAAAGTAACATAGTATTAACAATTAAGAGATTGACAAATAGAAGATTATATAATAGTGAAAGCTTGTTCCAAAGCAGAACACTCTTCCTATCTGCCTATCTATATCTCCCTATATCTATATCTCCCTATCTATATCTATCTACACCTATCTACCTATATCTATACCTACCCACCTATCTATATCTATCTATGTATATGTCTATCTACCTATCTATACCTACCTATCTATCTATCTCTATCTATCTATCCCTATCTATCTATAGCAAGATATATATATATATATATACAGATTCATTTCTGTAGTTCCTTGCCAACAGCAAGCAGAAATATTTCATACTCCCGATGATGGCCATTTCGGTCGAAACTAGTCGAGGAATCTAAATGGAATAATAATAATAATAATAAAAAAAAGAAAAGAATATTAATCTACAACCCAGTGTGTCTAATGATTTTAATTTTTTAATTTTTAATTTTCTTATTGTTCAATATATATATACACACACCTCTCCATTCATCTCTCTCTACTCCATTCATCTTTATTTTTTGTTCTTATTTCTTTGTTTGTATATCCCTTTCTTTATCTCTTTGTATCATTCTCTCTAAATGTATTTTTAAAACTCCAGCCATTTATAACCACAGATCATTTTTGTAGAAACTTTTCTGTTATTTATTACTCTTCGTCTACTTAATTTCGATAGCTGTATTTACCGCTCTACAACTTTCTCATGTTTCCTCTTTCTTAAAACGCCTCACTCTTTCAAATGTAGTCATCATAAAAAAAAGAAAGGCGCCAGAAGTGAGCGATGGTATTTTAACAGGGCGACCCCGAAAGAAGCAGGAGTCGTGTCAGTGACTTGCTCTTAGGTGCAGGAATTCTATGGGTGGTGTGGGTTTGGGATAACCGAGAAATTGTATCGGTTCAAGGAGAAGTAAAGGTTTTGAACCACACCCATTGAAAATAACGAAAGCAAGAAAGACAAAAATAGACCACGAAAAAGAATAAATACATAAACGAAAATCACTATTAAGTGGATATTAAAAAAAATATTAACATTATTTCTAGAAAGTAACATCATTTGGAAATATATTGCAGTCATAGACTTTAGAATGAACGGGTTCGTAATATTCCATTATGCGCAAATACTCTTGGGGAAGGTATGATTATATAATTCATCCACAGCTTTGCGCTAATTAGTCGGACTTGTATCAATAAATCATAATTATCTTCCAAAAAATGTATAATATAAAAATATATTCTTGTTTTAAATAACATGTAAAAGCTGAGAAGCCGAAAAAAATCATATCGTGTGAGAAAGCAATTATCAAAATACATAATCTAACACAGAAATGGAATTCATATGTTAAACATTTCGCTAATAATGACACTAAGTATACACGCAAAATACTTTTTGATCTTTGAAGAGTGTACTATTGAAAATAAACATTTAGGTTTGGAATTAATTGCGGACGATTCATCTGGAGATCGATGTTTAGTATTAACCTAGAACCCTAACCATGGGTATATAGTACCCAGCGCAAATTTTCCTATTTTTAATTACAAATTTCAGTTCCTGATTTCCTTACCTAAATAATTTTTTTTCAGTTCCTATTAATGTTTTCTCAAAGTACAAAGTTTGAAGTGCCTGCATGTAAAATATTTCAAATAAAGATTTATATTTAATATATTTTTTTGATATTTTCAAAACCGGGTATGACATGCCCATGGTTAGTAGTAGGGTAAATCTAATTGATGGTTAGTGTTCTAGTGTTAATAAGACTGAATATAACTCTATATATTTTTTTTGCTGAAACTAAAAAAAGTCCAAATAACAGTATATCTGATGGCCTGGACAACCAAGGCATCTGTCGTAGCAAATAATAAATAAATTTGAAGCAGACCTATTTGTTGTGAGCTCAATTGTTGCTGGCTACTGTTCCATATTGGAATAGTTGCTATGAGAGTGAATATTGCTGAATAATTAACATTAAGCACATACCACAGCGAAATTAAGTGGAATATTCGAAGATCAATCGCAAGAGGTTAAGATTTCGGTTCTCAGTGGGCATCCCTTTCTGTAAATCTAAGCTTTTGTTGGAGCGCCCACCGTATCCTGATAATTAGCCCCGGACGTCTAACATTCAGTTAACGATTCCATAGTTTTTCTACTGATAACGGACTAGTGCCAGATTAAACATAACTAGCTATTTTTCTCTGGTTCCAAATTGGGATTGGAATTAGAATCTGATAAACAAATAAGGGAATTAAAAATAAATATTTCCGAAATTCAAAATTGATTTCTTTTAGACCAGTTCCGAAAATTATGTATGTATGTATCAACGTTTTCCCAGCCGAAAATATGGTGTTTAAATATCTCACAAAAAAGGTAATGAAATGTCTCCAACTAGTCGGCGGAGGAAAAAAACAATGCTGACACCGCAAGGAAAACAGGACAAAGGTCAGACTTGTTCCGAGTTTGAAGCGGAGTTTCGAGAACAGATAAACGAAGTTGTCTGTCGTACAGAAGACGTTTAAAGGTTAAACGTTTCCAGTAGAATTGGTTCTCAAATCCTGTTTTATTCAAGAATGATTGATCATTGAGAATTTCAAAGACAGAAAGTGGCATTATTTTTTTTTTGGTGATCGTTATCTTTAAGAGGCTTGCTTTGCCCCACCCAACAAACCTCCAATCCTTTTTGCACATTTTGAAAGGCACCTACTAACTTGACGAATCTAATTTTAAAATACAATTATTTCGTGACCATGAATAAATTGAAAAATATATCCTTTGGGATGACTAATATTCAGTTCATTTGTTTAGTTAAAACTCAAAAATTATCTACCACTTTCAAGGCATATAAAGTCACTGAAGATAGTAATTTGTTCGAAAATAATAGTTCATCGAAATCTCCTTAACATAAATAACAATAATGAAAGCCGTTCATGTTATTCTTCTTTCAGCCAAAGTATTGTTCGATCTTGGCGGAGTCAAATTCAAAGAATTCAAAATATTCTAGATTTCAATTCCAGTTCATACTACGGTGGATTAATGGATAGCATTTAAATGAGGATCGAAAAAAAATTCGAATTCCAAACAATTCATTAATTCCTTACGTGCTAATCCATTTCAAAATATGAATACTCTTCCACTAGCTATGGGTAAATGTGTGGACAGACCGAGTTCTATAGCCTTCGATGGAAACTGGTTTACCGCAGAAAGAAAATGGCAACCTTCACGGGAAAAAATCTGCCTCGTCCAGTCTTTCGAAATTTATGACGAGGCAAATTCTTTTTTGTATCGAAAAGATACATGATCGCCCTAAGCGTATATCACGTATGGCGCATAATTGATAACTTAGATTTTTAAATATTTTGATTTTCATTTTCTACATGAGATATAATTCTACCGTGTCTTTCATCTCGGCATATATAATGCTTCATTGGGCAAGTTCATTTGATAACTGATGAAAAAATTTAAAAATAGCAGAAGTTTTGACTTCAGTTTAATTTTTATTAGAATAAAAAGATCAAGTTAAAATTAAATTTTATCCTTCCGTTAGTTTTCCATTATTAGAGTATTAGATAAGTTTCTTAAAATATATTTTCAAAGACTTTTTCTTGATAATTTTTTTTATAAATGCAACATATGAAATAAATTCTGAATATTTACTCACACAAGGAACGAAACGCATTTGGATGACCTCTTTGCATTTATCTTTACATATCTATAATATCTTTTTATATTGATCCATTTCCTTCGAAATTCTCATATTCAATCAGAAACACATGTGATTAAGTCCTGTTTTCGTATTCCATTAATCAGGTTTATATACTTTAAATTTTCGTTTTGCCGATTAAAATGTTACAAATTTGTTAGTATCATTCTAATTCCAAGTTCCAAAGGTCGCATAATCATTTATAACTTTTCAAGTAAATTTTATTTTATTTACCAAATGAAATCAAATGTTTTGTTATGTATCAATATTATAAGCAAGATGATGTCATGCAAAAACGGTCTCCCATTGTTGCTATTTCATAGGTATATGTTTTCTGCCAAGTTTGTCGTTTTATTTTAAGACATGTTAGATTATTTTAAACCTTTTGATTTCTTATGGATGATTGTGTTTTATATTTCCATCCACGCTGGGTTCGGACATTTTTTATAAAATTCGAATACCTAAAAAGCAAAAAAAAAAGACGAGGGAGATTTATATAAAACATCTTACACACAGCAAATTTCACAAGGTTTTAAATAAACTTACATAAAGGAGGATTTTACTCAAGCCACTGAATCAATATATTTTATATATATATATATGTCTAAGCTAGTCAAACAATCATGAGGAAAAGACCAGCGCTTTATCAGAATGTGTATACCAATGATGAGCAAGGAGGTTAATGCCGAAGCAAACAATTAGGGAAGACTGAAGTATGGTGAATCAATCAGAACAGAGTAATGTTTTAACGCGGGGTTTGGTTGGTTTGTCTGCTGGTCCAAGTTTCTTAATTGGTCAATATTTCAAGCTGGTCGGAAACCAGACACAAAATCGTCGCAAAGAATTTGCACAGGGACGGATCCCTGTGACCGGTGAATATCCGAATGTATATACCACTCAAAGAGAGAGAATTTACACGTTGAAGGAAACAATTAAGACTTCTATCTATCAGCGCAGTATTTCTGACAAAAAATGCTTCAAAAACCAGTTCGTCAGTTGTATCGGGTTCAGTCTTGAGCCTCAGACTAGGCTGTTAAATTCAACTTTGGAGAAACGGGTCATTATGTCTTTTCATAAATGACCTGGAACAGCACAGTATTTTTCTTGACTAAACAAAATAAATGCGTTTGGTTTCGGATTTTTTGCTTCAGAGGACAGTAAAGATGACCTATCTGTTCTGAGGTTATTCGGAACAGTAAAAAAAAATATGCTGAAGTGTGTTAATACGAAATAGTCAAATGAGAATAGTGAGAGGAAGGAAGAACTGTCTTGGATAAGTATTCCAAAAGGGATAAGTTTTAATCCCTTAAAAAAATCAGTATTTAAATATAACGTTAAACCAGTCTTTACTAGCGTGAAAAAGGCAACCATCATCCTTATCTTCCATGATGTAATGGATTTAATAATTCTAAGAGTTTACTTTCATGTTATATTCCCTGAGGATCAAACGCTAATGACCAAAATGTTATTTGGACTCTATTAAAGATTTATTGGCATTTCTACTGGTCATTTGGATAAATTATCTGCGCGAGCAAGCCTGGAAGACATAAGATGAAAACTGGCATAAGGCCTGTAAAACAAAAAAGAACTCTCTAACACTGGACAACACCAAATTTATTGTCTAAATTTTTTTAGCTGATTTAGGATAATTTTGATGTTTAAAAAAATGTTTCAATGGTTTTGATGAATCAAGTCAACACAGTTATGGCTACATGCTGTTTTACGCTTTTGTTTACATTTTCATGTCCATTAAAACTTTAAATATAAAACAATGTCATGTATTTAAATAGACTTATTATGTCGAATTTTAAACTTATTAATTTTGGAACCATCAAAATTTTTCAGACAAAAATAGCTGCATCAAATTATAAAATCGCCTCCAAAATATTTCAAACCAAAAAAGTGAATTAATCTCAAAACGCACCAATTAAACAGTACAATGATTAAACCACAGAATGGCAAACTAATATATCATAGTACTTCAGTACTAGGTGTTGGAGTTTTTATATTTAAAGTTTTGTTACCTGCAAAAACATGACCTCCAGAGAAACGTAAGTCATTTTGCGGATTCAGCTTTGAAAAACATCCGTAAATTTTGTCTATATACAACTTAATAAAAAACTTTTCTCTCCAGTGTTCCAATTGGTCTTCGAGATGAACTTCTATTCAATGTTATCCATCAACTCGCGTTTTTTACAGTCTGGGAAACGTCACGATTGAATCCAAAACTAACAGAGATAAAATAGGCAAAACGACTTAGTTTACCACAAATGTACATCAAAATCAATTCAATAATAAGCTTTGTGTAAGGAACATTTATCTGATTATTCAACAACTGATTTTTCCTGTCTAATTAAACATTAAAATTTAATATATATTCTGTCAAGGGTCCTCATCTTTGTTACTATATTTTATACCACACAAACACAATCGGGAAAACATCTTGGGAGTCTGTTGCAAAGAGCAGGGGCTCGTGGGAAGATGTTTGAGCAGTTTTTACTTCTCGCTGATAGAATACAGAAGGAATGATGGTTGGTTGTAAGAGGCATGGCGGGTCCTGGCCGTGGAGGTCAGACCTGGTGGAACCAGGTGATGCTGTTCATCCGAGCACTTTCCATGTCAGTAACGATAGAGCAGTGAGAGACTCGCCACATTCCGCCTGTGAGAGAGAGAGACTGTAGTGTGGAAAACAATTCTTCTGCAAGAACTCGGAGGCGCTTTTGAATTCTACCTGGAAAGAGAGGTCTGAGTAGTGCAGCCCAAATACGACAGCTGTACTTCATTTTGGGCCTGATCTTGATCTTATAAATGTAAAAAAATTGAATGAGGAGTCAGGTACTTAGTGGGGAGGTACAAGGAGCCGATCATTTTACCTGCATCTTTAGCTATGGATAATTTAAAGGCGTTTCATGATGTCGGTTCGGAGTTTGATGCCCAATATCCTTTCAAAACAGGGGACCTCCTCGAGGAAACATACGTTCATCGTGACTGGTCGTAGTTCGGGGTCTGATCGACGGTGATATTACTTTCATTGATTTCTTTTCAAGATATCAAGTATGTAAAAACCTACAAAATGTTCTGCGTATCCAAGCGCTTCGGCTTTTCATTTAGACCTTATCAAGGATGACATTTTAACTGAATGTACAGATTTTTTTTTATGTATAAATGCAGAGTTATATATTCAAACATGGTCAGTACATTGTGGCTGATTCTTTTTAAAATCTTAGGATTTTAGAACCTACTTAATATCTTGTACACATGCTATTCTAAGAGCCTAGAACCTCTTGGTATTTGCAGTAGAAAATAACAGATGTTATAGGACACGGAATATTTTTCACAAAACAACGTCTAAATACAATCTGAAGTGCCGTAAGCAGAGGGAAACTATATCATAATTAGATCTACTTACGGCTGGTTAACTAGACATTTGCACGTGTATGTATTACTCGCCTTTGTACTTTAGATACGAGTCTGATTGCGGGCACGTTTGTCGACGTTGGCAAATGTACAAAATTCCCGTATGATAAAGAACATCCCCACACACCACTCTAAACAATATATATATATATATATATATATAATATATATATTAAATGAAATATACTGAAGAACATCTTTTGTATGCATCAAAGGAACCGCCTGCCTCTCGGTGGCAGATAATCTAATGATGCCTCTGTTTCAGTTGTAATCCCAAATCATCCAACTGTCTAATGCCTTCCGACTTGTTAGCAACATTTTTTTCTTACGGATTTTTTCGTTTCTCAAACTCTGTTACCCATGCAATTCAAATGTATTTTCATAGGGAACAATCCAGTTGTAAATTATTTGGGGGAAGAGAAAACTGCTAAAAAATGAAATGTTGAATATCTCTGTAAAATTGTATTAAAATGTTTTAAAAGAAAGCTCCTGTGTAAGCCTCTTTTTGGATATTAGTATTTTTTTTTCTTTTTTGAAACCGTGTGCGTTTTTGCTTACCATGTTGACAATGTGTGAAAATTCGCAGAATAAATCTGTAGAAAAGACAAACTGAAAAAAATAGACAATCGGAAAATAGTACTTAGTCCTTGCCGGCGAGTTTCGTTATTTGACTTTATCAAGTCAAGTGATGATAAACAAATAAGCAAAGATTATTTTCCTTAAGGAAAATTGTTGAAAATTTATTTTACAAGATTAGGCAATATATTCTTATTAATAATTTCTCATTGATTTTTTTCAACAAAATTCACGTTATTTTAGTTTATTAATAATTTATCGTTTTGTAACGAATATTGTATTCCGTAATATTAATATTTCATTTATATTTATCGTTTATTAATGAAATATACTTCAGAACTTCAGATGTTAGACATCTAAGATAAAAAAAATAGTATTGAAAGCAACAGGATATCAAATAAAAGAATTGTTTACCATATGTTTTAATGTTAAGCTAAATTATTTAACAATGCAACATTGAAATTCACAGAATTCTAGCAATCGTAATGAATACATTCAATCATTAAGCGGAATTAACAACTGTTTGATGAAGAAAGTTTTCCACTTAAAACTTTTTGAGGAAAGTACATTTTTCAAGTCCAGTATTTGTAAGTGTCCTTTCATGTAATGCGTTTATTTCTCAATATTTTGTGTGGGCTAATCATTTGGAAAGATTAGTGTATCTTTAGTGGTCTCTGTAATGAATCTCAATAAATATCCAATTATATATATATATATATATATATATATAGCTAATTTATTATTGTATGATACATTATTTATATTATTAATTAATTACTGTAATATTATATTATTACATTATTATTGTTATAATATGTGTGATAAAATTTATGTTCATTAATTTATTGCTGATTTTTTTTTTGTTTTATCCAAAGTACAGAAAATCTTTGTATTAGCTGTCAAATATGGTAAAAAATATTTCCTCATTATTTCAACACATAATTCTATTCCTATCAGTATATGTTCCTATCTAAATATTTCATATATATATATATATATATATATATTCTATCTCTATATATGCATGTGTGTGTTTATGTTCCTATCTTTTCTCTATGTGTGTGTGTGTGTGTGTGTGTGTGTGTTCCTATGTATATATCTCTGTCTGTTCATATTTATCTACCTAAGTCGCTTCCTATCTAAGAAAGAAAAAATAGAAATACTTAAAGCCAACCAGGTTTGACATTTTATCATTTTGCAAACAGTCAAACGGACATGGAGAAACAACTCGGAAGTTATAAGTAGAAATGGAAAGGAAAAAAAAAAACAGTTTTACTTGAATATGCGAATTTGGCAGCTGGAGTTCGTAATATGCGTGATGAGGCAAGATTATTAACTGTCAGAGAGCCTACTGAAGGGACGAGAGAATGTATAAGGCAAATATCTATTGAGGGTTTTTTCGTATCGATTGCAGAGTGGGGCCCAAAATAATGGTATATAAGCAAATGCTATTTAGAACTACAAACAAAAAGATCTTGTGAAGAGCCATGGTCGACCGCGCCTTGAAGTGATAGCAAACGAAATATACGTGTCTTTCCACAACATTTTAAATGACTTCATTCAGTTTTCTATAATTTCCAAGCAAGAATATATGTGGCGTCGATTTTCGTTGAATATTTACTAATGTGTTAGATCTGGTATTTTGCAAACAGGAAGAAATATGCTTATTCATGTGTTGGAACTCACATTAAAGAAAATAAGAGGAATTTATTGTGGGAAAGGTTTGGTAGGTCGAATATTGCTGAACCAGTCCTAATTACAAACGGACCTAGAATGAACGTTTGAATAGTTGAGGAAAACAACTAAAATTAAAAACTGATCATCGTTTATTGGCATTTTCATTTGTGTGACTCTGGCAATTTGTATATTTTCTTTTTTATATCATTTGAAGTTACATTTGAATGTAAAAGAATGCAAATGACTTTTGTTCAATCAATGAAATCTCTTTATCCATTTAGTGAATAAAATTATAAAGGATTTATTTTTAAAAAATAGTACACTTACTGATATGTTCCGGAAAGGGATATATTTGATCGAAGTAGCTAAGTGGTTTCGGTTACTGGAACCGAGTAGAACAATCTAGCCGGTAGCAGTAATGGTATTGGTACTTGTCGTAGGCAATAGGCGTAGACCAGTAGGATAGCCAATGGCGTAGTCCAATGGGCGTCGTCCTCTGTACCTATACATCAGCCTGTATTTATGTTTCACACCAAAATCATATTACTGAAAATGTCGAATAGGTGTATGCATATTCATTACATTACTTACATTCGCGGTTTTGTATTACTTTCCCTGAATTGTATCTATCTTGTAGATTGTTTTTAATTCAACTCTGCCAAAGTCTTCTGATTATTGCTCAGATTTGTTTTGTTTTTTTTTTGCAATTCATCGACACTCCATCATTATTTTCTTTATTAGTCTCGACGTCGTATATTTATTCTTTTTAGAATTTCAGTTTTCTTTCCCCTTCAGTATATACAAAACAGTGAAGATTCTAGTAGATAATCATACTCGCACACAAATAAAAACACATGCACACACAAACATGTTCCGCCTCCCTCCAAAAAAAATGTGAAATCATTTTGTAGTCTAATAAACAATTTTTGCTCAAATGACGTTAGATTTTTAAAAAAAGTTGGCTCTGCAGACTTAGCGAAATAAGAATCTCCTGCGAAATCGTATCGGGCGTGCCAGTGATAATGGCAATGTGCTGTTCAATTGGCCACCACGTTTATCGATTTGACAACTTGACAGGTTTTTTTTTTATTCTTCCATGGCGCTGTCTAAAAGGACAGATCTATATCACCCACTTTCTAGAAGCCTAGAAGAATTTAAACAGAGAATAATTAAGCCGCAGGAGAATGTTACGCAACACATGCCACAGCGTGTTTGGCAGGTGATAGACTACCGACCTAAAGCGTGTCATGTCACAGGTGGTGTGCGTATTGAGCATTTGTGAAACACGTTATAAAATCACTTTGAATATCCTGTTCCCATTTTGAAATAAATATTTTTATTTTAAATTATAAAATTATTTAATTTCGTTTGTCCCTTCCTATTGCATCTCAGATATAATATTCATTTAAAATTATGTCAATTATTTTGAGATCCCTCATATATATATATATATATATATATATATATATATATATATATATAAGTGTGTGTGTGTGTGTTGGTTTTTGGAAAAACCTTGGATAGCTCAACTTGCAGTAAAACAAATCAGTAACCGAGGAAAAATGGGGGAATACAAATAAAGAACCAAGAACATTAAAAGAAGGCCAAACAATCGTCCAGTGTTTAAGAAATAAGTCCCCAAAAAAAAAAAAAAAAAAAAACCTTTGATCGAAAAAAAAACCTAAAAAAAAAAAAAACAACTACGTAAAATATATATAATGCACTATATATATATATAAACTAAGATAATCCTAAGGGCCAGGCAAACCTACCTAGGTTTCACCTAAGAGGAACTTCAGTGGCACGGATCTTCAGGCTGTACCCTGAAGATCCGTTTTGGTGAAACCTAGATAGGCGCCATAGGATTACATACACAAACGTGTGTGTGTGTAATGTGTTTATATCAGGCAAGTATTTTCTATGACCGAATCCAATCACAGATTTTCAATGAGGAAAAAATATAAACGCCTTGATTGATTTCAAAATGAACCATGTTCTTCTGTGTATGAAAAAAAATCTATTGTGCATGCTCTTTCACCACAAGCGCAACATTGTTATTCTGCCGGTGTTTCCATGATGAATATTCAGTCAGCTTCATCCATTAGTTTCATTAGTTCACAAATTTACAGCGAGGACACGCCATGCTATCTCCACATAACTAAATAACACTCATTCAAACTGTATACCACTTAGCTTTTTTTTTTCAGCAAGTATCCCCTGGTAGTTGTTTCCCTGAAAACTAAAATCCCAAACTCTTCATGACAAGGATCTGTTATCCTTTATATTCCCATAATCCTCACTTCCTATTACGTCATCATTCATTCCGATCAGAACCAAAATTTACAATTACTCTTTAACATCAACATTCTACTTCAAGTGTTCTCAATTGCAAAATATGAGGTTAATATACAATAGTAGATACAGGAGTTATCTAAATATTAAATCTTAACACTCCTAAATTACAAAAAATGGAATTTTGCTTAACCCCGACATCACACAATATCAAAGTTATTCTAAGCATCGCTTGATAATGGAACGGATCTTTGTATTTTAAGTTTAATTTGTATGATTTAATTTAAATTGAAATTTTAATTTCGAAAAATAGGGAATTTGGTGTTACGATGAGATATATATATAATAAAAATGGACAAAGTCCGATATATATATATATATATATATATATTTTTTTTTTTATGTTTAACGTTGTTATTTTTATAGATACAAGTATTTAAGCAAATGCTCTGTTTATGATAAACAGTATTAAATAACATTTACCGGCCTGAATGTCGAGAAAATTTTCATAGAAAATATTCGTTCATAGACAGGATTCATAACCTGCATCCTATACGGAACCGTCATATACGCTTACGTGCCTTAACCACTCAATTATGGGAACCTTATGGTAGACAAGGTCGAATTTACTGTTATAAACTACAATCTTCCATGAATCTCGTACATTCATAACTGCTCTGGCGTATCGAATGTAAACAAATGACGTCATATGTTAAGAAATGGACGAGGTCCGACAATTTATTTATTAAAGACATTTTTTTATTTATGTTTAACGTTGTTATTTTTATAGATACAAGTATTTAAGCAAATGCTCTGTTTATGATAAACAGTA
>CAHIKZ030001577.1:525000-556414 GCA_903632075.3 Acanthosepion pharaonis | reverse complement strand
TAGAAAGTTATTCCTAACATCGCTTGACGATGGAACGAGACTATGGATTTTAAATTTAATTTTTATAATTAAATTTATAAATTTACTTTTAGTTTTGAAACAAAAAAAAATTTCTGTGTCGCAATGGAATCATATTTTTAAAAGAAAATAATTATAATAATTTGCTCTACTGTTTGTATCAAGCACTGTTATTTTTTTTTTAAATAAAAATAATTGCAAGAACACTGGAGTATAAATCTTACATGTCTTTCTTATTATATATATATATATATATATATATATATATATATATATTACCAATTGTGAAAAAAATTGAGGTTTCTTTCACCCTTTAGGTTTTCATCGGTCTGTTCTAACGGACTAAACACGTCCGAAATCGTTTTTCCAATTTTTATAAATACTGATTGTTTATATGTAATATTATACAAAATTATATAATTATATATCGTTATATATATAAAAACTATGCAATATATATGTAAATAAACCAAACAACCTACGTATATCTAAAAAAACATCTAAACACATATGTCTATAAATACCATACATATATGGCACCAAATTCAGAACAAATATTTCACCATATCAAATTTGGAATATCTCTAAAAAAAAAAAATCACACACACACACACACATACATATACATATATATATATATATATATATATATATATATATATATATCCACATATATAAAAAGGAAATATGTATACAACATCCATATAAATTCTTAAAAAGCACATATAAAACAATACCTCTCCCTGGATTTATGCCCTCTTTGAAATTATCTATTCTGATTACCAAATATTATCATTGTTATATATATATATTGTTCGGACTGTTGTCCTCATCGTTATTGTCATATCTTCCAAAATATTAAATATTGAGACAATTAGAAAAGTCCAACCTGAAGCTGGCACGAATACCGGGCCATCTAACATTCCTATACCGATACTTACTTACTGCTCATACCTTCAGGTTTGGCACTAAAACTTTTCGTCAATTCAATGAGAGCCCTTCTAGTCGCAGAAAAGGTGGGACACTCCCTTGTCCGAAAAAGAATGCAGTACAACCATTAGATAAAATGGAAACTACAATCTGATATCTACCAGAGGCTCGAGGCCTTCTTCAACAGAATTACCGATGAAGAAGCCCGAAAGAGGACCAGCAGTCCTTCAGACACTCGATGCAGTCAAGGCTCGTCAAATACAAAAATTTAACATATAAGGATCAGAAGGTGGCCATCAAGGTCCACTCCCACACCCTGAAGGCAGTAATCCATGTCACTCAACACAAGCTGAGTTCCTAAACAAAGGTCTCATCTTCGCCACAACCATCAGGCGGATACCATTCTTTCTTTTTATGTGCCATGTGCTTTCGGGACGTAGGCGATCACGGTTCTGCACCTCAAGTTCCATCCCTTTGCTTCCTCCCCCCCCAGACTACGTTCTGTCATCCACCTAGTTAAGATCGTCAGGTATGTCACGCGCTGCTTTCTCTTGTCTCTCTTTCCTTCTATTCGTGAGTATCAGATTCTCCAGGCCCTCCTTCCTTATTATGTGTCACAGAAACTTCAGCTGCTGCTTTCTGATGATAAATATAAGCCTTACCCTTGTTTGTAACCTTTCTAAGACCTCATCGTTGCTCACACGCTCGGTTCATGATATCCTTAGCATCCTTCTGTAGAACCACATCTTCGTCGTCTCGAGTCTCTTCATCTTTGAGGAAATGGTCCAACATTCGCTGCCGTAACGAAAAACAGATGTCACGTAACAGCTCAGTATTCTTTTCTTTGTTACCAAAGAACTCCTCCTGTCTCGCAATACTCTGCTCAGCTTTTGGAATGTGGCCATCTTAATATATCTACGGATCTTAGTGTCGCACTTACCGACCTCTGTCAAGACGCTTCCCAGATATTTAAACTTTTGCATCTTCTTGATTCTAGAGTTCCCAACCTGCAAATCCTCTTACTGGTGACCATGCATTCTGTCTTCTTGTAGTTTATGCTTAGTCTTTTCTTCTCACTCTCCGTCGCTACCTTTTGTAGGAGATTTTGTAATTTCTTTTCCGTATCTCTTATCAGTATTGTGTCGTATCTTATGTTGTTGTGGCTGCCAAAGCTAAATCCCAGTCGGGTTTCCAATTCTCTCAGAGTTGCCTCGCTGGATAGGTTGAACAGGTCGGTTGAGAAGACACATCCTTGCCTTACGCCCCTTTCTATTTTTGTATAATCACTGAACTCGTTCCCTATGCGCATGCTTTCTGTTTGCTACCAGTATAGGTTCTTGATTATTCTGATATCCCTCCCGAATATATCGTTATGAGCAGTTCCATCAGATCCTTGTGGTGTACTTTGTCGTAGGCCTTTGCGTAGTCTATGAAATATAGGTACACGTCCTTTTGCATTTGTATTGCTCTTTCTGATAACATTCTGAGCATGAATATCGTGTTCTTTGTTCCGGTGTCTTTAACGAACCCGCACTGTTCTTGTCCTATCTCTGCCCTAATTCCGCTGCGCGCTCTATGCAAAACAGTATACGGATGATGAGTTTCATCACGTGGCTCATCAGGCTTATTGTTCGGTGGATTTCGCATTCGTATGCGCCTTGTTCTTGGGCATAGCTATGAAAATAGATCTGCTGAGGTCTTCTAGTATATACCCGCTGTTGTAGATTTCAATTGTTATTTCGGTGATCTTGTCTATGCAAAAGTCATCTAAGGCTGTCAGCATTTCCGCTACAATTCTGTCTGGCCCAGCTGCCTTGTTTCTGTTCAATGCTTGGACATTATTGCCCGAATCGGGGAAATAGCCTTGAACATCCCTTAAGCTTAGGCGGATGAGCTAAAATGATGTGATACAGATATTGGAGAAAGCCAAGCCGCCCAAATCAAACATCACGAAACTGGAGAGGCTGACACTCAGAAACCTACAGAGGAATGAAAGCATCATCATACTACCAGCTGACAAACGCAATACGTCGGTAGTGATGGACAAATCGGAATATTCAGAAAAATTGGAAGACCTCATTAGAAATGGTAGCTACATTAAAGACCCAACAATGAAAACAGAACGAAACTGTCGCAGATCCTAATCAAGAACAAGGACCACTTCCCACCTGAAACATACAGGCAGTTGTCGCAGCGTTACACAAAGCTGCATCACATATACGTCTTTCCCTAAAATTGACAAGGACGGTATTCCGTTCAGGCCGATTGTTAGCTGCCAAGGTACTGTGTGCCACACGTTGAGTCGCTTCCTTGTAGATATACTTGACCCATTAATTGTAAAGTCACCTTCATATGCCCGAAATGCCGCTCACTTCGTGGAAATAATCAAAGATGCTCCCATCCAATACAACCAGATGGTGAGCCTGGACGTGGTGAGTTCATCAAGGTACCCACGGATGCGGCACTATCGGTAGTCAGGGACAGACTGGCCTCGAACTCATCCCTATGTGAACGGACTAGTATACCAATAGATAACCTGATGGAGATACTTACTTTCTGGAGACAAACAACACACTTCAGAATGGGAACAGACATATATCGACAGGAAAAATGCTTAGCAATGGTCTCGCCTTTATCACCAGAAATGGCAAACATATACATGGGATACTTCGAAAAATGGCATTAGTATACACATCATTAAAGCCAACTCTGGCCACATCAAGAAGAGGTCCAGCTACTACTAGACCATGTGAACTCAATAAGATCATCGATACATTTCACAATGGAGAGAGAAAACGACAACAAACTAGCATTCCTGGATCTCAAACAAAGCATGGGCTCAAGACATCCGTACACAGCAAGCCAATACACACCGTAAAATACGTCAACTTCAACTCCCACCACCCATACAGTGTAAAGAAAAGGCTCAAAATTCATAAGTGGAGACCCAGAGACATCTGAACAAGAAATGGTCAGAATAAGCAGTACCCTACAATATAATAACTACCTTGGGTACACCGCAGCAGCTCTGACAAACTGGGATAGAAGGATACCAGAAGATAAATGCACTCAGAAAACAGCTACCCTATGTGAGGGGATTATCGGAGAAAATACAATTCGCAGACAGCTCTTCCAAGTAAGACCCCCCTAGAGGAGAACATGGTGATCTCTTTTCCTTTTATATGTGCTCAGCTACGCCTGATTTTTTAACCCCCCCTCCCCCATATTATGGTTTTTCTATGTTCTTGCAATCTTACCTTAAGTGGGCGGCTTGTTTCTCCATATTTCTTACCACAGTTTCTCGGCGCTATCACTTGTGGCATGAGATTGAAATAATAGACAGAGAACATCATTGGAAAATAGTAAAACAAAAAACTCCTAAGCCGGCCAAGCATATAAAAGAATACAGAGTGCTACAGAAAAGCAATAACAACAAAAATTGCAATATGAACTCTGGTAAAAATGATTACTGAGACAGAATTATAAGTCCCAAAAATTCATATGCTGATGTCGGCAAGCGTTGGTTGGATCCAGTGACTTGACCGAAAGAGTTGTGAGTTCAATACCTCGCTACGCCAGTGGTGAACAAAACCGTGGAGAGGGAGATAAGAGAGACATCTGGGTGAGGCATGGCACGTGGAACTAGAATACTCTACCCCGGTGGACGAAACAAAGGGTTCAATTCGAAATTCCCATCATCTGAAGAAGGCCGGAGTGTACAACGGTTGAAACGTCGTGAATATGACAATAAAGATGTGGGAAACACCTCACCTCATATATGGACAGATATATATGTGTGCATGTGTGTGTGCATGTCTGTGCGTATATATGTATGTATGATACGATAAAGAACATGTAGGAAAACAGATTTTAATCTAACATGTTTCACTTTTTTAAAGCTCCGTCAGAAATCAAGATAGAAATGATTAAATTGGTAATAAGCAAAGAAACAGATTAATGTTTTCTTGCATCCTAAGCAATGTCAACATCTGCTGGAGCTAGAACACACCTGCCTTTAATCTCCCTCTGCGTTTCGATTGAATTTCTCCTTTAAGATGTCTTTATTCTGATGCATATACTATCTATAAATAGTTTTCCCCTCTTTTCCTTTAGTTTATCATGATTACACCCTCAGAATCCAAAAACCCGAGCCATCATCTTGCCAAGATTCTTTTCACTTTTTGCTTTGATTCAGTTTCGAAGTGGTGAAGCCAGGTTTCATTTCAAGTTAGAAATCTGATGTATAAATTCTCAGAGTCAGCCTGGAATCGAATCAAGATTGTCGTTGAAATGTCAACCCTTTTTTCAACCCTTTTTTTCATGCTCACCCCCCAAGATCTCAGTTAAAATAGTATGGATCGGACCAGAACCATTGCCTGTGGATTTAGCTCTCTGCTGATCAGTATGCCTTGTCATTCAAAACCATGCGCTGAATAGCATCAACTTGTTCATCAGTGGTTGATGTTTTGGGCCGACCTGATCGAAAGTCATCTTCGTGCGCTGTCCCTGCCCTGCTTGAATTCAGTTTCCCAAATCTTCACAGTTGGTTAGGAAGGGCAGTACTCAGCAAGTGCACGTACAATGTCCTCATGGATTTCCTTGGGTGTCATGCTTACTTTTGTAGATACATTTGAGGGCCCGGGCCACTGTTTTGTCCATTTTTAGATTTGTCGCACACTCACTGCACAGCAATTAAGACAGACAATTGAATTTGTTTTTCAGGTTTTATAAGAAGAGATAGTGTGTTACCTTCACAATAATATTCGGCTATGGCTATTTTTGAGTGGTTATACGGACATTTAAAATATATATATATGATTGTCTACAAATTTATTCAGAGAACTTTAACATATTGTCGAAATGGAAAACAGAAACACACTGTTAGTCGAAAAAAGAAAAGAAAAAGTTACTAATGGCTCATGTGTGTCGAAAGCTTAGATCTAGTATCAGCTTAATAAAAAAAATATCAATCGTTGGACAATTTTTGTCTTTATTTTCATCCGAAATTAAAGCAAACATACGAAGTTTAGAACAGCACATGATCAGACATAATAGACATTCAGTGTCTGTTTATATATATATATATATATATATATATATATATATATATATATATATAATAAATGTACTCTCACGAGTGACATTCAAAAATAGTAACTTTTGGTTATACGGACATTTAAAATATATATATATGATTGTCTACAAATTTATTCAGAGAACTTTAACATATTGTCGAAATGGAAAACAGAAACACACTGTTAGTCGAAAAAAGAAAAGAAAAAGTTACTAATATACCAAAAGAGGCTTACACAGTGGCGTCTTTTTAAAATATTTGAATTCCATGTAACTGCACATTTCGCTTTTGTTTATCATCACTTGCCTGGTTAATGTAATGACGGATAGAGTAGCTGGTGTGGGTTTTGCTGTACGTAGCCCCACTTGTGCCAAGGCTTGTTGAACTTCTTAAATGAGTCAGTGTACGTTTAAAGATCCTTCGCCTCCATCTCAATGGATCATGATACGCTACAATCATTAGTGCCTACGCTCCAACAATTGACAGTACTGACATTTTAAAGGGCCAGTTCTCTGAGTCCTTGAGAGTTATACTCTACATGATTCCAAAAAGATGACAAGATTGTCCTGCTCGGTGACTTCAACGCCCGAGTTGGTGCGGATTGGAAGGCCTTGAGTAGTTTGTGGATATATGGCGTCTGAAAAATCAACACTAATGGTTTAATGCTTCTCGAAATTTGCACTGAGTTTATTCTTTTTATCTCCAGCACTCAAGCACAGGGGGTGATCATGTTACTACATGAATGCATCCCCGTTCACACCAATGACATCTCATTGATTATGTCATTGTCCGCAAGAGAGATATGCAGGATGTTCATATTGTTAGATCTATGCGTGGTGCAGACTGTTGGACTGATCGATCAATGATAAATATTCATGGGACCCCTTGAAGAAGAATATATATCAAGCGGCTGAGGAAGTTTTGGTTAAAATGCCAGCAAAACCTCGAGACTGGTTTGATGAAAATGATGACACTATCAAGGAGATCATTGCAAGAAAGATTCAGATACGAAGTTCTGTGTTGCAAAAAGGCCTATCCAAAGAACAACATAGTAAACTATACAAGGAGTTTAAAGCTGCAAAAGCAGAAGCTCAGCGTGCTCTTCAAAGTGTGAGGGAAAAATGGAGGTTAGAGCTAGCAGATGAAATACAGAATGCAGCGAATTCAAATAATACTAATCAGATGTACTACTTGATGAAACAAGTATTTGTCACCAGCTCTCAGGACAGTGGACGACAATAATCTCCTCACAGACATGGATGGCATGGCCAAGAGATGGAAGAAACACTTTGATAGGCTACTGAATAGGCCTTAAACTGTGGATCTTGAGGTTCTCGAGAAGATACCCCAAAGACCCATAGTGGTAGAAGTTGACAGCCAACCATTCGCTGGTCGAGGTTCTGCGTGGCATGGAGGGATTCAACATGGGCAAGGCTGTTGGGGCTGACGGCCTTCCTGCTGATATATTCCATTACGGTGGAATACATTTAAGTCAACTTTATAAAGCATTGAGACTTTACAAATCCATTTCTCTTGATGGAATTGGAGGTTGTTTGCTTTTATCATCAATTAGTTTAGTTCTCTTGACAAACATCAAAGATTTTACTAATTATTTCAGGGTTAGAGTCAACAACTACAAAGGTCTCTGGTTAAATCTGATGTTAATTTTAGCAATTGTAATCTTTATTTAAAGCATGTTGATGATTAATAGCCAATAGCAAGTGTGAGGAAAATGAAAGAAAATAAAACTTGAAACCTTTTGATATTATTACAGCTGTTTCAAGGTCTTCGTTGAAACTGAATTGTTTGACCAATGGTTTATTGTGTATGTTAATATGCAGTAATTTGTCAAACCACTTTTCAATCTTTATGTTCATTTGTGTGTGTGTGTACATATAATGGCATCTCCTTTAATATAAGAAAACCAATTAAATTCAGCTAGAAATGTCACAGTTTTCAAGAAAATTTACATAATTACTGTGTTGAATTTTGATACATAAAAATAAATGCATTTAAGCACAATGCAATTTCATTTCTATTTATCTTCATGGTAAAGTAGTCTTCACTACTTCGAGTCTCTATTATCAGTAGTTTGCTTGGCTCTTTCGCTTAAAATCTACAAGAAGAAAAGTACGTTCAAACCGTACCGCCAAGATGGTGACTGGATTTGCCATGTATATGCATATAGGTCCAAATAAATTATATAAATTGAGTTGAAATGGTTAGATGTAACTCTAAGTTCTATGCTAATAGTTTTTTTTCTGTTGCACTTCTCGCTTATGAACTCTCTTCCGGCTTTTTCCTTTCCAGTCAACTTTGATCTTCAAAAATTTAAATGCAATATCATTCGTTATCTACTGTCTACAATTTAATACTGATTAAATACAGTAATTGTGGCACAAAGTCGAAAAAATGGGGGGAGATGGATCAAGGCTGGTCAACACTATCTTCTAATAACTAGCTAATCAGATTTACGACCCATTTATTCGTTACAATTTACTCATTCACTATAAAAATCTATCCGTCACCATTCGCACCTACATACAACAAAATACATCATACACCAAGGCCCCTACTGAAAAATAACCCATGACTTAAAATTGCAATCTGTATAATTGTATAAAAATTCTATCAATTTTCTGAAAGGATGGGGGAGTGATGACCCCGAAAACAAACTGAAAATAAAAAATGTTAGTAAGACCCCACCTCCCTTCAAAAAAAAAAAAAATGAGAATTGCCGCTGTATTTTGTCTTCAAGGCTCTCTCTGTAGGGGAGGGGAAGGATAAAAAAATTATGAGCATTAGAAAATTTAAAAAAAAAAACCCAAAAAACTGACCCAGTCGAGATGAAAAGCGCAGGCCAAAACAAACTGGGGAGGTTGAGAATCTCGACTTGGATCGTAGGGAGAAGCAGGGCACAGTCCGTGAACGACACATTAACTTGGTACACAAGAAGAGTCTATCTTAACCAGGTTGTGACTTAGGGAGAACCAGGCTTGCTACAGTTACCCACCTTTCGCTGAAATCTGTCAATACAAACCGCTTTCTATCAGTTCTAATCTTCATCCTTAGCGGATGCTCAAAAAATCTGATCAGAACCTGTTGAGAATAGCGATCACTTCGCAGAATTTCCTCTAAACGCGTCGTCCAAATCGCCATTCTAGCCGTGGCCAGCATCGTTAGAAACATCACCGTTTCACCCCAGAATTGACACATTGTCACAAATATGCCATATGCGCGACCAATGAAAATGAGCTTTTAGGGAGAGATACGAGCCGTCAACTCGCCAACACAGTCTCAGAGAGGGCGCACCCGAGGACAATGGTAGAAGGCGTGCAAAGCCGTTTCCTCTAAGCCAAGATCATACCGATGACAGTCACGCAAATCTCCCAAGTCATATCTGGTGGATACTTCATTGAGAAGTAGACTATTCCGAAACAATCGTTTGGTAAGCGAAGACTCAGGGTTGCTGAGATAATCCGCCGCTGACACCCAAGACCAGAAAGAGCGCAAACTCGGTCGCCGACAAAGCGAACCGGTCGCAGAGAGGATCCTACGCGACTCCCTGCACTAATTCCCGATGCAAGACTATCCTAGGCCGAGAAAGGTCACGGGGTCGAGGAATGACCCTCAAATCCGATCGAAACCAGAGGAGGAAATCCGACTGATCCCAGTGCCTACGTTGACACACAACTCTAGAAACAGTCAGATAAAGTGAGAAAATGCGGCCCTCACACTCCTCTTCACGATTGAATCTTCTGTCAACGCGCGGCGTAGGAAAGCCAACTTCGAGGCATGTCGGTGACTCGCCAAGTGTGGCATTTCCAACCCTCCATGTCACGGACGTTGGGCACTGACGTCTCTGTCGACGTGATGCTTGCGGCCACCCCACAAGAAGTAAAGAGCTCAATCGGCTTCTTACTTTCTTTCCAGAGAGGAAGTATAGCCAGTCGGTAAAGGATGAGAGGAAAGATGTAAGTAGCACATGCGTCTACCCTACAGTTGTGGCCTTGTTAGGGGTCAGAAATAAAGACACAAAGAGAGGAATTGAGTTAAACAAATATATTAACAGAACACAGTAATACAAACATATACAAACGAGAGTGTTACAGCAAGAATGTTCAGTCCGACTGTCAGAGCTGTTTGCTGAAATCTTTATTCACCAAAAGGTAGTACCTGCTCCTATTTGTAGCTGAGAGAGCCCATGCGTGCGTGGGTAAATTACCATAACACCTACCCTTCAAGGACAGCCATCTTCGGCGCCAAATCTTGATCGACGCGCCGACCTTTGCCTGTACTTTTGATCAATTTTTCTCCAGCTGCAGTCCAGGCCCAAACCACACTCCCGGAATGCGGACGGACTCGGAAAATCGATCCCTTTCCAGGCACCTGACCTCAAGGCGAGAGACTAGTCGCGGTTAATCTTGGCCCCGTGATCTTTTCGTTCAAGCGCCACTATCACTACCTCAATGTTGCTGTGGGACGACGCGAAAGTGGAAACATCGTCGGTATACGCGGAAACCCTGGCTCGAACGCCACCAGGGACAGCAGAATTAGGCTGGATTGCACGTCTTTTCTCTCAGCCGGTGAAGGAGAGGCTCCAACGCCAAAGCGTAAAGTAAGAGGAGGAACTCTGACGAACCGACCAAAACAGCGCAAAAGAGTCCGACCGTTTTCCGTTCACCTGCACCGCAGTACTAGGAGAGCGATACAGGAAGCTAATCCACCGGCAGAAATCGGGTTCAAATCCGGCGGCCTGCAGGACAGCAGCCAGGTACCAATGGCCGACCCTATCAAATGCCTTATTCAAATTGATCAGCGCGGCTTGCTTGTCGCCTTTTACATACTCTAGGATCAGATGCAGGTTGCTTTGAATTGTTCGGTCCTTCACAGAATAAGTCTGCTCGGGTCCCAACAAAATCTTGGCAACTGATTGCAAACGCTCCCACAGGATCTTGGCCATAACCTTAAACTCTGTGTTTAGTAGAGTTATAGGCATGTAATTATCTAAATACCGCCCAACAACCTTATCTTTTTTCAACAGCGTGATCACACCCCTGGAGATCCAGTTGGGGGTGGCCCTTTGGAGAAACCGTTTGTAGAATACGGTAGTCAAAATCGGAACAAAGATGTGCGACAGCCTCAAGTACAATTCATAGGGTAAACCATCAAGTCTTGGTGACTTTCCACCCTCTTCAATGCCGTGTAAACTTCGCCGTCCATAATCTCACCCTCGCAGCTAGCCGCTTCAGTCGGCGAAAGCCAAGGAAAGTCAGCCAAAGAAACCAAGTTCCCTGATAAACCATCTCTCGAAATGCTGCCGAAACGCCTCGCACATGCCATCGGCAAATCTCAAAGAACGCCCTTCCGGGGTATTGATCTCCCGTATGTAACGATCGGGACCTTGATGGATCTCTTCTTTGCGCAGTTCTCCGCCCATATTCACGGATTGGTCTGACATCTTGTTTAACTTATACCTAACAACCTGACCCTTGATTACTTTTCTATTGTCCCCACTCCTTAACAAGGTTTCTCTTTTGTCTTATTCTTTCATACTCAGTAATTCTTTGTGTCTTAGTCGCTTTACTGCCCTGTTTAGGGTGAAATGATTAAAAATAACAACAAAAGATAACATGTTAAACAAACTCTCCGGAATATTATGATTCTAACAAGAATACAATACATTGAAACTAATGTGAAAATCTACTTGTAAGTTAAAGTATCTGAATTTCTTAATCTTTTCAATATTACGCACTTAAATATATACATCTCTTCTCTGCTATGTTCGCCATTTAACAAAATCTTGACATTCTGACAATTTCTGAATGAATGTTTTGTATCGTAATTTAAAAACTGGCGATGATGTGGATTAAATCTAAAGATGATAAGTCAGGAACCCAACCGATACATCATATACCCCCTTCCTTTCTTTCTTGGCTGAGATAGCACTTCAAGTGACTAATGTGATGAAAATAGAACAGTAGTTTAATTGCCACTAAATGACGATAGTGACTCAGAAGTCCTAACACGAATAAAAAAAAGTCTTTGTGTTAGGTAAGTTAATGTTTGCGAATTTCAACTTATTTATACCAGAAGTCCTTCTTCCAAGATGAGAAGTGCAGCGAGAGTTTGACGTCAATTGGCCAATGGCTCCAATAGAAAATAGCAACATTAAACAGAATAAACCATAGTGCAAATAATACCATCTATGTAATGGTAACCGTTAATGAACTGAAGTTGGAGGTTGCTATTCTCATGGATGTTAATCATGAATTTGCTCATTGTGATTTTAACCAAAGTGAAATTTACTGAACAAACATTAGTAAGCGTTTTCAGAATCAATAGTTTTATGAAACTCCTTGTTTTATCTTTGGTAGAAGGAAATATTCAGCCATTTTGGAGCGATCACTCTCTCACATTATTTTCAAGTTAACTATAAACCAGAAAAGTTCTATAATCAAAATGAATATAAACACCCACTTTCACAATTATTTCTATTTTTGGATAAGTGTAAAATATGTTCCTACAAAACGAAAGTGATATCTATGATTTAAAATCTTTCTTGAAGCTTTTTAGTTGTAATTCCAAGCTAATGGGTTAAATTTAAATATTTCCAATTAGCAAAATACTATACTATATTTCAAATCAAATTTAAATTGATTGGAACCATTTTTTCTGATTATCAGTAACATCTATGAAATCGTCCATATTGACAAATTTATCAACAACATAATTGTTTTTAAAAGTATTAAAAATGAAATACTTTACAGAAACGTTATTTGAGAATATTTTATATTTCCAGATATTGTGGTGTATGGACCTCCGTATTTACAAAGATTGACACGTTTACACATCGATAAAATAAATTCAAAATTCCTTTTAAAATACTGGGGTTCGTTGAATTAAGTATAGTTTTAATTTAACAAAAATATTACTTGACCGATACAAAGATTTAAAAGTTTCTAAATTATTCTAATTAAAAAAAAAAAGGAAAAACAATTCTTGTCAAAATTCATTGGATTTTTTCTTGAGACAATACCATCAATAATACGATCAATAATAAATTTTATTCATAAAGGCAATTAGAAGTTTTTCTAATTAATGTTTTAATTCTATTACATTTTTATATTACGATTTAGAGTAGATTTTCTGTAACTATTTGTCCAAAACAATTTGCTGATTTAAATTCTCCGATGACTTATCCTTATAACTACTATAGTATAAACATTATGACGCAAAAACAATTTCTCGTAATTTCATACAATCAAGTAACAAATCTAAAGAAAAAGAAATGTTTACATTTTTCTAAAAGAAAAGCTAGAAAATAATTTCATTCATTTATGAATAAGCTATGAAAGTTTCGTTAAAATCTGACAATTATATGATTTTTGCAAGAATTTATAAATCAATGTTGTTATTTACTACTAAAAGACGCTCCAATTTCCCGTAAAAATGTATGGTCCCACCTTGACACCAGAAAAGAATTTTAACCCAAATTTCTAAGATTCTAAAAAGGATTAAAAAAATAATTTTTACACAAAAAATCACTTGATATTTCATCTTAATACTAACGTCGATGATTTTGTCGATAAGCTTGTTAGTATTATGTTTCATATTCATTATGTCTCCTCTTTTTAGCGAATTTTTGGAGGAAATTAATTGAAGAGATTTTTTGTGGAAATGGAATCGGAGAGGAGGAAGACGGAAGCGAATCTCTTAAGACAAAATATATTCGCTCATTTGATGTGGTAATATATTCGCTCATTTGATGTGGTAATAATCTAAATTTTTAAGAGAAAACAGTAGCTTAAGAAAGACGACAAATATCAATATTCTTCAGGTTATTCTGATATTTGTTGACTATTCTGAAAAAAAAAAAGCTATGAATAAAGTTTATTTGCAATGTGAAATGGGGTTTTGTTTTTGCATTTTCCTCAATTTCAGTGATAAACACTCATTATGTTTACTCTATTTCTGTAAGCAAGCGACGATTCTTTGTTGTTCAGGTTGACCGCATATAGTGAATAAAATGCTTTGGAAAGCGTTAAGCTGGCCTTGACCCAATCCGCAATGGGACAAACTGTCTAATTTAACTTTAGATATATTCAGTATGTTCCACTTTTCTCACCCATGTCTCTTTCATTGTATCTGAACAGTATGACAAGTAATAACGAAAAGTGTAACCTTTTCAGAAAAAAAAAACTAAATTTTATATCGTTGGCGTGTGCATTGGTTTTAAATAACAAAGCCGATTATTTTAATAAGAACCCCTGCTTTTATATATGTATAAGAACCCCTGCTTTTATATATGTATAAGAACCCCTGCTTTTATGTACCTTCAAACATTTGATAAAAAGCAGATAGCTGATGAAAACACGCCCTATAAAAAAAAAGTTTTATCGCCAAAATATTTGTGGTATCAAAGGACATTTTATTCAAAAAAGCTTTCAAAAATCATTTTTAGAAGCTTTGAGATTTTGGCTAAAATCTTGTTTTTTTTTTTTGTTGTTTTGTTTTGGCGTTAACGCAGGACCATATTTTTTTACGGGGAATTTGAGCGTCTTTTTTGGCAGTGCAAAAATCAGACAATTGTCGGATTTTCATGAAACTTTTAGGACTTATTCTGAAATGAAATTATTTTTAAACCTTTCCTTTTTAGAAAATCTTTGTAAAAATATATTTTTTACAACTGTTAACCTTCCATACACGCACTCATTTTAATTTTATGAAATTTCGAGCAATTCTCTTTTTTATATTACTTATTGTTTGTATTAGTTATAAGGACAAATCCTTGGAGAATTTAATGTTTGTATTAGTTATAAGGACAAATCCTTGGAGAATTTAATGTTTGTGTTAGTTATAAGGACAAATCCTTGGAGAATTTAATGTTTGTATTAGTTATAAGGACAAATCCTTGGAGAATTTAATGTTTGTATTAGTTATAAGGACAAATCCTTGGAGAATTTAATGTTTGTATTAGTTATAAGGACAAATCCTTGGAGAATTTAATGTTTGTATTAGTTATAAGGACAAATCCTTGGAGAATTTAAATCAACAAATCTGAAAATCTTTTTGATCAAACAGAAATCCCAGTTGCATAAAATCTGCTCTGAATTGTAAAATAAAAAACGCGATAAAACTAAGACATTATTTAATTAGAAAAATTTTAATTACTTTTATGAATAAAATATATTGTGGATACTATAGTCTTAAGAAATTTCTATTTATTTTTTTCGGTGAATAATGAATTTTTAAAAGAATTGTTTTCATTTTTTGCATTTTAATTAGAATAATTTATAGACATGTAAATCTTTAAAAATTCTTTTTTAATTAGTATCGGTCAAGTGGTATTGTTATTAAATTAAAATTATATTTACTAATCATAAATGGAAAAGTTTACTATTATTCAATGAACCCAATATTTTCAAAAATTGATTATTTTGTGTACAAACGTGTCAATTCTTGTAAATAGGCACATCCATACATATCAATATTAAAAAAGCGTATTGGGCACCTCGAGGCGGTGTAATGATTAGCAAGCTTATCTTGCTCCGAACAATTACGACTGAGTAGTGAGTTCGATCCTCACTGTGTGCCCCATACTTTCGGCCTTGTGCCACATCTAAGCTACGCTTGAAAAATCGCTATATTAAAAAAGCGTGCGTTCCGTAATTTTATTTCAATTATGTCACCTTTATTTACATTTACCAAACACCAGGCTTCAATAAAAATCACTCACTACGTAAAAAGACACGCCATATTTTCAACTTTGTTATAATTCATATTAAATTTTTAATCAGCTAATTTTTCTGAAATAACGTTTCAGAAAGTATATTTTGAAAGATTTTTTTAATAAGGAAAAATTATGTTATGTTGATAGATCTGCCAATATGGCCAATTTAGATAAAACAAAAGATTCCATTCAGTTTGAAAAATGCGTAGTGTATTTTGCTTATTGGAAATATTAAATTTCTGTTAGGTTGAAAAAACTAAAATAAAAGCTTCAAGAAAGATTTTTCATTTTTTTAAATGCATTTTAAACTTTAGGTGTCGCTTTTAGTTTTATTTTATACGTACCTAATTTTATGTCCGACTTAAAAAAAAAAACGCTTCTTGAAGTCAAGCAAATACAATTATGCAATAATTTTCTTTATCTAATTAACTAACTTTTAAATTTATTTCTATTTTTATGGAAATAAAAATAGCTGCTATGTCAGCTAAGTTTGCTGGGACTTTATTTTTTTTTAATTTTTATTTTTTTATAAGTGAGTTCAGTTCTCATAAGATATTCCACATTTTTACGGTTTAGCATTAGAAAATATTATTGGCCAGCATAAATTACCTCTTGATTCTATTTGAAATTTGATCCTTGTTTGTTTGTAGACGATGTAGCCTTTCCTTACGAGTAAGATTATATTACTTTCTAATTTTACAAACCAATAAGTCACTTTTATCCTTTCCATGTACTTCATTCATAGGACCTTATGTCAACAAATAACTAAAACAATTATACAGAGAAATACAGAGAAATACAGAGAAATGCTGTATATAACATAGAATAAATCAGTAAACAACTGTCGTCTCCTGAAGTACGAACAGAACATCACACACGCAGAAAACACGATCAGATCAGCAGTGATACTGAACCCAACGGATAATACTTCTGTCCATTGAATAAAAAAACATGTAGGTAACTCTCCATGAGAAAAAAAAGAGCATAGCATGATGAAAAAGACGCCAAACTTGAGGAAAACTTTCAGCGCTCTATTTTTTTTTTGTACTTAGCTTTCACCTTTACGTTTATGATGCTTTATGGAAAATATATTATGAAGAAATTAAAATGAGACTGTTAAGAGTGAGATTAAATTTCATATTTCATAAGAAAGGTATCTAATTAATTTATAGGTACCTTTCTTATGAAATTTTATCAGACGTGTACATAAAATACTATAATTTTATGTACATTTATTACATTTTACTGTGTTATTTGTATTTCTATTCATTTTATTATTACTTTTGATATTTCATTCATGGAAAATGTCATAACTGAGATTAATATAAAAATAAGATCATATAAATTAAAGTTTAGCAGTAGTTAAATTTCATAAGATGATACTGATATGTATCAGCAATAGTGTCATAATGTTCATTTTTTTTTCTTTTATTATATACAAGTATATTTATCATGGAAGACTAAATGCCGATGCAAAAACACATTCTTCGGATAAAACAGTCATATAGGTTAATTAGGTAATGCATGAGTTTATATGTGCATTCACAAGTACAGGTGTGTACATATTTGTCTTGAGGAAGAAGAGTGGTTTTATGCAGGCCTTCTCCATGGCTTTTGAAATCAGCGGATCCTGTTCTAGATTATCTGATTATCCATATATATAGATGATCAGAGTGCTCTTGTTTGCAGATTATGCGACTTTAATTTGCTTGCTCATAACTAGTTTCCCAGTAAATAAGATCTCAGAATTCTTCCACGTGGTGATCAAACCTAAAACCTAAGACTATCCTTCATTAACCTGCACAAAATAAAAAGGAGCACCTGCATTCTGTCTTCACCAGCCTGCCATCCTATCTTCCGATTCCAGAGTAGACACAGTTATACACCGAATCTTTGGTTGTATACCAGCCCTACCTATGCCTACTCGTGCGCTTCTATCAGCATTAATTCTGCCCTATTCTAAAAGACACCACACAGAAGTAAGCCACAAAAAAGGAAAAAAAAACTAAGTGGCAGCCCTGAAAGTCCAGAGCCACTGCCGGCTGCCAAACTATATCCTTCAGTGATTGTAAAAAGCATACCTTTCTCGTGTAAGACTTTGGAAACCACCTGAGAGCCCGAGGAAATCCACCCAACAATCTTCTATGATTTGTACCGAATGATACCTTATGATAAATGCTTTTTGGTCATCTAGTTATCATAAGGTATAAATTTTAACTCAGGCGTAACTACTATTGAACATTTGAACTAAAATCTGAATTCAGAACGCCGAAATTGTGTTCTGCTGCTGAATATTCTAATGAAAGTAAGCATATCAACATAATTATTTTGTTTGTCATTTTGTGGGGGGAAACTGACTGATTAAAAGTACAAGATATAAAAATATTTTCTTATTCAGAAATAATGTTTGCTATAATAAATCTATTTCAACAATTTAAAAAAAAATGCTAAATTAAAAAAGGAAGTAATAGGTTGCAGTATATATGTCTACTTAATCGCGAATTGTCACATATTATAATATAATTCAATTAGCAGATTTAAATTAAATTTATATAGAGATTGATATGCCGCTAAACAAAAGCAACCAACAAAACTAAATTAAATTTATGTATAGTAACAGTTTGTAAATTTTGCATTGAATTTTCTGATGACTCTTAATTCGATCGAATGAGCACATGGCAAGTTCTACAACAATAAAATATCAGTAGAAAGTACACTATCGCATTGTTAAATATTTGAGTTTAACGGCTTTAACAGAATATTGCAACAACAATTATAAATATGAATGATAGTCATTATTTTGAGAAGTAGGAGGGTACAAATGAAAGATTGAATTTGACAACTTTTCCATTTCACTGAAGCAGACGTTAAACATTTCTTTTATTTTTCTCACTGAAACCAAGTAACGTTTCTGATATGTCTTTTCTGTTTCTTTCTACGTGATCAAAACTAAATAGTCAATGTATTGACAGAGCGTAACAGTGATGGAGGGACAAGCAGAATTATAACAAAATAGTTTAGTAATATTTTCCTTTTAAAAAGAAACCATTCCAAAATTAATGTAAATATTTCTGGAACATCAGAAGAAAACATTTTCCTACTTTCTTGCACATCATCTTTTGATAAAAAGAGTAAAATTACTACTGGAAAGATGTTTGAACATTTAAGTGATTTGTCTGGTTCATCAGCTGAAAGTACTGCAGACTATATTAGCAATTAATTGCTATATAGTTTATATTTTGGATAAAAAACTAATATCTGCAATTATACTTATACACAATTTTTAAACTGAAAAAAATCCCCAAACAGCTATTTTTTTCAGATAATTATGGTATAGAAAACTAGACATTTACACACGTACGTATACACACACACACACACACACACACACACACACATTTATACTTTCTCGTACACTCGCATATGTGTTTTATGATTGTGTAGTAAATCTAAAAGCGTTATCATTAACAGGAAAATCAACTTTAAATCTACTCTCTCATTCAAGCAATATTAACTGCATATCGCCTGTGGATCTTCCATTTTCACTATCTAGCACACTGATTGAATAGACAAGCTTCGTTTTCTTTTCTCTCATTCCTGCTTAACCCTCCTGCCTAATTCGAAGATGCCGAGGGTTTACTTTCTTCCTCCAACCCGTTTCCCTTTCACTCTCATTGCTGTAACTCTGAAGAACATATGCGCCCTTTTCTGGTCTCAGTCCCACCCTGACTTATTCCTCATGCTCTGTGTTCCTCTCATGAACTAATAATGATAATAATAATAATAATAATAATAATAATAATTAATGTGGTAGCTTCATCTTCTCACTGGCCTTTAGTGAGGAATGGGCAACTGGGTCAACTGACGACTGACATATGAACTTCGAGGCGGAAGGGGACGACTTATGTCAAATAATCAACAAAAAAGCACACACTACTATAAGCATACACTTATTTTCTCATATACAGGAGCACATATATATGTGTGTATGTGTGTGTGCGTGTGTGTAGCATTAGCTTAGGTATATGTTCGTGATGTATAACACATTTTCCTAATTACAAATACAGAAATGTAAAACGGTCTTCTTTCTTCTTTATGTACCATGTCCCTTCAGGACGTAGGCGATCATGGCTCTCCACTTCCCCCTATCCCTTGTAGTTCTCAATAAGTTTTGTCCCCCTGTCTCCTCTCCCAGACCACTTGCTTAATCCCGCCAGTTGTGCTTTGCTTATTTTATGGCAAAGTGGTGATTTGAACTCTTACGTTTAGATCTATAATGATTGCTTTTGTTTTTTTGCTTAAGATTATAGATATTTACAATAATTTTAAAGATATTTACTGATAAATTTCTCAGTTGTTTCAACTTTTATGATATTTCAGGCAGCTGTAATAATATTTTGGGGAGCTAATCCAAATATATCACAATTTATCTTTGCTAATAAGATCATATTTACCAACGGAGCGTAAGTCAACTATTGTTTCATTAAACGTTGAGGTTCAGTAAAACTAGAAAAAACGAGGCTTTTAACTGAGTGTTGGGATTTCGTTCCTATCAATAGAGATCTCCCACTGCCCACTTTATCGTGATGGGTTTTCGTTCTAATGCAACTGAAATATTCGTGTAAACTATTTTCAATTCTGAAATGAGTATTACATCATCTATGATGCTTGCATAGAGCGGGGGTTTCCTTTATATCATTCATATCACATTTATTTATGACGTGGTAACGAATGTCTAGTGTCATAGTCCCTTAACAACATTTATTGTGAGTCAGATTTGCAAGTTCACTTCAATGATTGCTGCAATTCTTTCCTCATGCAATTCACATGGCATTCCCGGAAGTATAAACTTCCGGGAATGCAAATAATTCCATACAACTACAGCTGTGAAAATAACAGAAATGACTCTAACAAAGGCCTTGTGTTTGACAGTTTTACGGCTGAAACATCATTATTAAGTTCTTGGACCAATGAAAGAGACTTTTCGCCAAATGTTATGTTTGCTAAATTAGTCTTATTTTGGGAATTGGGCCGGGTCAAAAGATTTAAGTACTCTCTCATACTAAGCAAAGAAGTATACCTCACAATGGAACAAGGATTTGTTGGTTTTCAGTCATTGAGTTTTAATGCAAAATCCTTGTAGAAGCAGCCTCTGCTAGATCTTGGGAGTATCTTTATATATTTCCTCTCTTTCAATAGTGACACTATGATACCATCAGACCACAATATGACAAATTGAACTAGAATTAACCTAGAATGATCTGGCTGGGGATGAATCTTCTTGGAGCAGCAACAGTTATTTAATACCACACACACACACACACATGCAAACACACACGAGGAGAAGAAAAATACTGAAAAATTCTTGACTCAACCAAAAAGTACTCTTAAAAAAATGTTGATGTTTTGGTCACTGGATCTGATTTTGAGAAATTGAGCCGGACGAAACATTTCCTTTCATCCCTAATAGATATATGAATAGATATATGAATTTACCTTCAAGAAGCTAAAAAGCAGAAATGTTTATTGTCACTTCTTTTGTGCTATTTCTCAACTTCAATATTAGTAAATTATGGCTAATTTTTTTCTCTTTTATATATATATATGTATATACACACACACACACACACACACACATATATATATATATATATATATATATATATATATATATATATATATATATATATATGTGTGTGAGAGAGAGAGTTTCTGATTTTCCTGTGTATTTAGATTTGTATGTCAATGTCACATTTTTCAAGAACTAATCAATGGATTTGCATAATTTGCTCTACTAATATACAGGAAATGTCCCATATGTAAAAATAGTACACTACATGTCACTCTTACGATATGCTAATAGTTTCATGAATTTTACCATATTTTCCCTCAGGAACATGACGTTGCAATTAAAAATTAGAATTACAAAAAAAATAATAAAGAGTAATTATGTGTGTAAAATTTGAAAACAGTCTTGTTCCATTGATAAAGTTATAAAAACAATATCAATGTAAAATATATGCTCCATGTTCTGAAATTTGTTTTAAAAGTGATTCATCCATTGATTTTATAAAAGCTGTTGTGTTTCACATCCAGAATATTATTTCCTGGTTCATCTTTACTGGCAAATTGCCATCCATCAATGTAAATTTTCATCTTCGGAATGTTTCAGATACTTTAAAGTTGAACAAATGTCCCATCAAATGAGTATTTTTGAAACCTATTCTATTTGAGCATTCATTTTCTTTGCCAAGCCTGATCGAGCATTATCATACTTTTCTGAAAACTTTTGGCTTCTCTTTGAATTATGGCTCAATACGTGATTTTTAAAAATGTATGTTTGAGATGTTTACCTTAACACCCTACTAGATTTGCTTTGCTAACACCTGAGGGCAATTTTTACTAATCCGTCTGGCTGATGGAAGTTAACATATATATCATTGAATGATTAAAAAAACTGAATTTCAGGTGTTATTATTATTTTGCACATTTCAGTCAATTTTCTTTATGGATGTCTTTTAATGGAGATCTAGTGATCAGTTTTCCATGGATTACTACTTGATTTAGGGACCGACATTTTATGCTGTCATAACACCTAAAAAAAATAGAAACTTTGACAAAGACAGATTTTTTATTACTTTTCCTTTCATACAGAACACATCGGCTAGATAAAGTCTTCAGTTCAATCTAATTAAATCTGCATCAGAGTCATTCGACTATAATATTCAACTGTATTTCCCACAATTCAATTTTACCTGCCGATCATTTTTGAAATTTCCAACGTTGTTTGGTCTGCCTTGAACTTATAAAACCGTTTCATCCATCAAATATGCCACATGGTATGTTTTAAAGTTTCAAACTCAACGTAGTTATTAATTCTAATTTTTTAAATTTAGAATACTCCATAAAAATGAATGAGTCTGCTGTCATATTAACTGTGCAAATAGATGTTAACAATAAACCTTTAGATTTCAATAAGTAGTTATTTTATATATTGATAAAACATGAAGTGACTAATAATGAGATGCAGTTCATAACCTTTTTCTGTACATATGTGCACATACCAACATGCACACACACACACGCATATATATATATATAAAGTGTGTTAGTGTATTATTTACCGTCCAGTAAAGGGATACAGAAGGTTCCCAGATGTTTAAATATATATAGTGTGTGCAACCAGGCATATAAGAAGAACATATGCATAATCACTTGTACATTTGTGAGTGCGATAACATAAACAAACAGGTTATTTTAATGTGCTTACCATCTGTTGACTGTTTGTCATGTCCATTTAAGTTTCACCCTCTTCCAACCTAGAATTCAAATACTTCTGAATATTTGTCACACTGGAGATACTTATGTAAATACACACATTGAAGGGGCACTGAAATAATCATGATTTAAGGGGTTTAAAAATCTAATAGATTAACATTTATCCAGATTTTACACTTACACACACACACACATATATATATATGCATGTGTACATGAATGTCCTGCTGTATATTCAAGGGTTAATTGATAAATGTCAATTCTGTTTGAAATGTTCATTATATGATTAATATTGACTGAAGTGCATTGAGAAGAAAGATTATATACAAAAAATTTGTGTAAATAATTTTATGATATATATATATATATATATATATATATATAGAGAGAGAGAGAGAGAGAGCTATATTTATTTATTTAATTGTAGATTTAGTAAAGACATATATATATATACACAAAAAAAAAATATGATTTTTTTATTTAGTCACTAACAGCATGTTTCATGCTGTGTGATTTTCAAATTGTATGTTTTGTTAGACACACCCAGACTCTATAATACTTTTCAATGTTTTTCAAAAGGAATGTGTCAGCATGTTGACAATTCAAAATAATTTTATACCTTTTGTTTATTGACCCATTCATGTTCTTGGATTCTATGATTTTCCGTTTCTCTTCATATATATATATACACACCCCTCTCTGCTCTTTTGAACAAAAGTTTATACCTTATTTCCTGTTTAGTCTTAGGCTTCTGATTCCTTCTAAAGTTTTCACATTCTTTCCCTGTAACCCCTTGTATCTTAGGTGTATTATCATCTTACTTGTTGTGAATTGATTAAGAAAAAATTCAATTCATAACCTACTGTCCATGTAAATAATTTTATGATATATATATATATATATATAGAGAGAGAGAGAGAGCTATATTTATTTATTTAATTGTAGATTTAGTAAAGACATATATATATATATATATATATATATACACACAAAAAAATATGATTTTTTTATTTAGTCACTAACAGCATGTAAAAAAGTGAAAGTAACTAATATTTATACCTTCAAGAATGATTTTTACTGTGGCCAGTTTTCAGTTTTTTCAATTTATCTTTAGAATATAATAAAAATAAAGTAACTTTTTTTTCAACCTTAATTTGAAAAGAATTTGTATAATTTGGCAAACTACAAAAAATGTTGGATTCATTTTTCTCTTCATTTCTCAAATGCATTATATATATATATATATATATATATATATATATATATATATATATATATATATATATATATATAGTTGTGTGTGTATATGTGCACAGTAAGCTATGTGTAAACAGTCATTCTGATATATGGAATTCTATTTCTGTGTTTGATATAAAATAGAATTTCACAGTGCTGAACTGACTGAAATAATTCAGACCATTATCTTTTCACTTAGCTACCATAAATACAACTTCTGGTTTTGATTATAATATATAAAACCTTTACATATTTCCATGTAAATCTTGACAAATTGTTTTAAGTAACACAGTTAAAATTGGAAGGACAAACAGGTCATTAAATGATAAGCTTTATTTCTCTAACTTTCACATTAGACAAGATGCTATTTCATGGTCTAAATATTCTTTCCTTAAATGAATATTGCATATGATGTTCATATCCTTAGGATATGAATATCACATGCAATAAATGAATCATATGCAAAAAGTGGATCTCATGCTTGATCTATAAAGAAGATTGGATTTCATTTTATTAAAGTTTTTTCATAAATATTCTTCCTATAGAATTAATACATTTCTACTGTAAATTGATTGTTCAATATTTTAAAAATTTCTTTTTCTTTTCAGTCCATAGTTTGGTGGCTCCTTCACCAAAGGATATCTATCACAATACCACTGGTCGGTTACAAAATTCAAGGCAAATCATAACAATAAAAAAGGATCATCATTCAAAAGCATTGCCCAAATACTTCAAACCAAATCAGAAACGCTGCTGTCGAATTGGTAACAAGGTAGCTCGACGGAAACTATCTTGTAGCATCCATATTCATATAATGGCAAAGGAAAACAATATATCGCATATTGGCAATCCTTATCGGCGCAAGCGCAGATACTCTGGCAAACTGTTCCCCAAGATCAGCCGATGTGCTGCCAAGTATACCAGTAATTTTGAGAAGTGCTGTCGGAACAGGATGGAATTTTTCAAGCAGATGAAACTCTGCAAGAAGTTAAAAGCAGCAGAAAGAAAACGATGTCGGAAAGAATTTTCTCTGAAGTACTCCTAGCGGTAATTATGAACCCACCAAAAATGTACATGGGTCACATGTAATGTATAGATAAATTGACAGACACAGAAAATTTCACAAGAAAACACAAAATTCATGTGTCACTCCTTGTTTTACATACTCATTCCTATATGGTATGGTACTGACATATGCATATTTAGCAGAGAGTCACATATAGATATGCATGTGCATACACACAGACATGTGAAGATACATATACAGACATGAATACACAGACACACACACACACTATATATATGTATATATGTATATCTCATATATATATATATATATATATATATATATATATATACACACACAGATACACATAAAATTATGTGCATGTATACTTAACTATGTATCCACATAATATACACTCACTCTATTTTGCCTGATGTCTCTCTCTTACCTGTGGGCCTGCCTGGTGATTTAGCAAGTTTACTTCTGATATTACAAGTCAATGTTTGAGAAAATTTTGGAGTTTGAATGTTGCATTTTAGAGTAGGCACTCCCTACTCTATTAAGGAAATTAACACTTTCCTTTCCTCTTGAAAGCCAATGTAGATGTAATCAGGAAAAATACTTAGATGGTAAGATTACCTTTTATCATGCTGAAAACAGATACATTTGCATACATTCTTAGGTGAATATGAAAAACTGTCTTAATAATTTGCTTTCTTGATTTGTAAACAACACTAAAAAACCACAATCTCATCCTTCTTACATTAAGGGAAACAAGATTACTTAGATCCAATATTCTCTTAATTCAATCTCTCTTGGTGCATGCACAAAATTCTTCACATAACTATACTTTCTACTGAATGTATGCCTATAGACAGAACTGGCAATAAAGAAAATAGAAAAGATCATTTTGTAGTGCACACCTCCACACATTTCCTGAAAAAATGTTTCTTATTGTGATAGATGCATTTATATATACACAAAGTGGCATAGACATATTTATTGCACTAACTGATGTTTGCAAACAAAATCTTGTAGAATCAGATGTTTTCTTGTACCCACTCACCCACAGAGTTTATACTTTAAAGCAAAAGTATTGAAATATACAGTGTCCTTAGAAATTTATCTAAGAAATATATGCATTTTTCTTTATATTTATTGACATTCTTTATACAGATGAACTGTATGTGTAGAAAAACAAGATAAGAATTTGAGTTTTGTTGAAAAAAAAAAAAAGATTAATGAAAAACTGTTTAGAAAAGTGAAAAGCCACCTGCAGTGAATTGTAAAATATAGTTGCATTGATGGCTGTTACTTTAGATGTACAGATGCAGAGAAGAAACAAAAAAAAAGACTGATCTGATAGGCTTTTATATTTTCTATGAAAGAATGAGAAATGTTGATAATCTTGGTAAGTTTCAGGAAGACAAAGAAGTGGATTAATTAAAGGATTAACTCATAGAAAAGTAGATAAAACAAATAACCAGTAATATATATATATGTAATGTTTATCTTTTCTTGCATCCACATATGATATTTTCAATTGTTATTTTAGTTTTTTTTTCAGCTTTTTTTTATTATTAATATACAAATTAAATATATATATATATATATATATATATATATATATATATATATATATATATATATGAGCAAATTTGTATAAACAAAGTGAAAATAACAATCAATAAGCATTGATTAATTATAATGTTTTGTTGTTTTACTGGGGCTTGGACTCTTTTTTTTTTTTCCTGCCATTTTTTGTTAATTTCAAATAAATCAGAATTAATCCATTTATTATCTTATTTATTATCTTTCGATTCTAATCTCTTACAAGATGCCAGCCTACAAATAACTGTCAAAGAATTATTTTTATCTCTGCTTCTGACTGTTGTAGAATTTCATCCTAGTTCATATTAGCAATGTTACTGATTAAGAATCATTGGTTTTAGCAGGTTTCTGTTTGTAACAAACCAACAAGGCTTTTTTTAAATAGCTATTAATATTTTCTGAATTTGGTGTGTTAGGATATAAATGGTATTTGTTTATATATTTGACATAAAATTGTTCCTTAACTGAGAATCAAGTTTTGTGAAAAATTTATATATATATATGTATGTTAATGTCATTTGATCAAAATAAAAAGATGTTATAACAAATATTCTGTTTCCATGGTTTTTCTTTTCCTATTAAAACTTATTAGTTTATTTATTTGCATCTAAAATAAGTATTAATAAGTATTTTTATCCAAAGATAAAATTTGATAGTAATTCATAAAAAGTTCAATTTCTATTTATTTCACAGAAATGATTAGAATAAACAATAAGTTCTTGTGCAACAAAATCCTTTTTTTCATATAGAATATCAAAGAAACTAGCAAATATCTTGATGTTAAGTGACTGCTATTCATTAATTTTAATTCACCTTGAACATTAACTAAACCTCATAGTCCTATGTTTTCATTAAAGTTAAGTGAGTACTTATTCAAAAATCTATGCAGAGCTTAGTTTTGGCTAAGTATGGATTGGTATGGTAGTAAGAATTGAAGCCACTCTTAATGCATCTAAAAGTCCAGCTTATTACACTCAAATTAGCTACCCAAAATACTGATAAGCACATTCCTTTTATAAGATAATTTCTATAAAATACTTTAAAAAATTAATGTTATTATATGAATTTCTTTTGATGTTTTTCTTTTTACTTCTATATTGCATGATATTAGATTGTTACATAAATTTGTTAGTTTCTTATAATTTATTTCAATACTTAATAGTTTTGCTGAATCATTCAACAATGTATTTCCCTTTCATTGTTTATGACCTTCATGCCAACAATCTAACTGTTCATCAAGCAAAGTTTTAATCTTCACATCATTATTGAAAAAAACACTCCCCACCATTGCTTTCTTGCTAGAAAGCAACAGGAACAGTCTGAATGGTCTAATCAGGGAAATATGGTGGATGTGGCAGAACTTTCACTTAAACTCATGTTTTATTATTTTGAATAATCACAATGTATACAGCTGAATTGCCTCTTTAAGCCTGTTCATTTGTTCATATGAATTGCCTCTTTGAGCCTGTTCATTTGTTCATATGAATTGCCTCTTTGAGCCTGTTCATTTGTTCATATGAATTGCCTCTTTGAGCCTGTTCATTTGTTCATATGAATTGCCTCTTTGAGCCTGTTCATTTGTTCATATGAACCTGTAAATACAGGAAGATTCTGAGAATGAATTCCCTTGAACTTTCTAAAGCATTTAATGAAATTTAAATCCTAATTTAATTTCAGTGACAATTTCATTGAAAATTGTTCTGAATGTTTTGTACAAGTAATAATTTCATGTGATCATTTTAATTTTCTTTTTGAATCACTCCATATTCCTTATGTTGATATCCATAAGTAAAAAATACTACACCTATTGAAATTTTAGACTACAGTATTGATTTCTAAGCTCAAAGCTAGCATATTTATTGCATTCATATTTATTTAAGTTATACAAAACTGTTATTTTGATATGCATGAGAAACATACATATTTTAAGAGGAATCTTTCATCTTTTCTCTATTTGGCTTAACTCGATAGAGAAACTGCTTTTCAATTAGAAACTGGTAAAAAATTTGCTGAGAGTTGCTGCAAGATGCAAACCTATCTACATTAAAATGAATGAAGTATGTGGCTAAAATTAAATGTACTTTCCCTCAAATGATTGCTAATAAGCATTTTAAGTGCTTAATGTACTTGAATTGAAAATCTGAAAATCTTTGACTTAAGTGAAAATTTTCTTACAGGAATTGTTGAAATTTCCCCATTAAATATTGTACATTTATAATTGCATGCAATTTTTATTTTTACTCATTTCACTCTATGCAAGACAGTAAAGCCAAGTGGTTACTGAGTGTGAAAGAATAAGAAAAGAAAAACATTAAGGCATGAAACCAATAGAAGAGTAATCAGGAAGATAGTAGATAAAGATGAACATTGCATTTAAACTTTTGAAGATCAACGTTGGCTGGAAAGCATGGATTCGGAAGAGATATACACAAGTGAGAAGTGCGAGAAAAGAAACTGTTACCATAGAACTTACGGCTACATCTAGCCAATTCAATTGATGAGACCTTGTTGCTAATCCAGTACTGTGCTTAAATTCATAAAGTCTAGGTACCATGGAGGAAAGTTCATCAGAACAGTTACAATGAAAGTATTTCTAGAAAAGGCACAGGGAAGCTATTTTATGGTGGTGGGAAAGGGACTGAAGTCAAGATGCCAGATCAGGACCAATAACATTGCAGATTCTTTGGATTTTCTCAAGAATCTCTAAATAGATAACAGTAGCACCAGACCAGATGTGGCAGCAATATTCAAAGCAAGGATGAATGGTAGACATAGATATGCAAAATATATTCTGCAGGGAAGAAATTGTCTATCACAACACAGTGATCCAACTTTCTTAACAGCAGACCTAGCAATGGATTCAATATAGTCTTTCCACTTCATGTCAGCCGAGATTGTTAGCCCAAGGCGTAACAAATCCCTCTCCCAGAGGTTAGAATCGGCCATGCTGATGTAAAACAGAAAGGACTCTCTCAGATGATTAATAGAGCGAAGTCTTGTTTTGGATGCGTTAAAATTAAGATATTTCTTGTCCCAGTTAACAACGGACTGAAGATCTTTTTTTCTTTTTTCTTTTTTACATCAGCTGCCAATTTGACCCTATTGAACTGATTAGACTTACTAGCGAGACAGGCGTAAATGGTTGTGTCCTCAGTTAAGAAGTGATGCTATCAGGAAGGTCATTGATGAAAATTAAGAAAACATTAGGATCAAGGATAGAGCCCTGGGGACATCTGCATTAGTACAAGAAGATCTAAGAAGAGGGTTGTAACACTTAACTGATTGTTCTTGCAAAAACTACGAGAATAATAAGGAGAGAGAGGAAAAGAGACGGGAGGTAACAAAAAATAACACTGCCTCAGAAAGCTCAGTAACTTGAGGACTGCCTCCACCTGACACCATGTCTTGACAACTGGTGTTTTCCCCCATCATGTGAGTGAGGTTTCACCCGGTATTTCAGAGATGTATTTGTGTCGAGGTATGTGCAGGTAAGAGAAAAAGAGAATAAGTTTAACTTGTTATTTAAACCAAAAACACAATTCGAACTTGGCTATCCAGTACATCACACGCGCATCCACAAATATAGGTAGAGATTTTTTTCTTAATTCAATCTGGTCGGAAGTATCAATAATGTAAGTACAAAAGTCATTCCAGAAGAAAAAAAATAACTTCAAATTTCTATCTGCTGAATGAGTTAAAAAAAAAAAGAGTGACGTGATTGTATAAATTAAAGGAATTTCTGTGGAAGCAGATCTTTTGAGAAAGGAAAGAAAATTAATTCTTTATGTGAAAATGTGTTAATTATGACAATTACCTTTATAAATAGTGTGATTACTTCCCAGTAACTAAATTATAAAATCAGACGAACTTTAAAGTGTTTCAAAAATGTAAGCGGACTGTAGACATTCAAGCTGAGAGAATGTTATAAACATAAGCAGACAAAGTATTTGATTTTGTTTTAGATGAGGATATCATAATCAATAAAAAAGTTCTTTTATTTTCAGTTGTAAAGTTTTAAAAATGACTTTCCGGTAGTACATTTGGTGTAACTGTAACATTCAGTGAATAAGAAATACAATTTAGTGCTTTCTCCCGATCAAAATAGGACACAAAGGATTTTATAAAGAAAAACAGTTTTCGGATATAATCTCCCAAATAAACTAACGACGAGATTTTAATCAATGTATTGTACATTTATGACATTCAAGATATCTTGAAAATGACTGCATTTGAAATTGAATTAGCTAACAACAGTAATGTGGAAAAAAAAAACCCTGGATACTAATATCCGTAAAATCTAAAATGGATGTACGGCTGGCGGAAAATGGATGATTTCAAATTCTGGTTGAGGTGGTTATGTTCACTTTGCACTAATGCTCTTGGGAAAGGCAAAAGTCTATTTCTTCTTTCCCCAGCTATCGGTTAAATAATAGAGCAGAATGGGTTTCTTTTCTAAATAGCTAGTAAACGTTTACGGGATAAATTAATTAAAGTCTGACTCAAAGAGTTTTGTACTACACTCTTTCAT
>CAHIKZ030001577.1:515000-520000 GCA_903632075.3 Acanthosepion pharaonis | reverse complement strand
CTCAATATTTAGGTCCCGTTGGGTCTGAAGGTATTCGATTCTAAAAATATGGTCTTTATTTGCTAGCACTATTTTTTGTCAGGGCCAGGGCGTCTTGTGTGAAAAACAATGTCACACATTGGGAAACTTGTACCTTTGAGGGTTTAGAGTAGCTTCACAATGCTTTTCTGATTTAACAGTTAATTTTGTTTTCTTATTAACCACGAAAACTAACATTGTAACTGATGTGGACCCAAAGTTGGGACCACGGAAGGAAAACATGGAACACGGATTAGAGGTAAGAAAGATATATTAAACAAAAGGTTACAAAGATAGTGTAAGTGTAAGCGGAGCTTACTATGTTAGTGTCCAATATTGGTAGTCGTACGCGGCTGATACTACGGTATTAGAATATACTCTCTCTTTTGTCTTTTCTCTTCTTCTTCTCTCTAGAGTGTTATGTCGCATACTTTATATAGTCCTGGAAGAGTCCATGTTGTAGGTATGTTACGGTCTCACAATACCCCCCTTCCAAAGAGTTTTTTTTTGAAAAGGATAAAAAAAAATAAAACTAATTAATACTTTTTTCTCTTGCGATTTACGTCGAAAATTGAGTAAATTTTAATTTCCTTCCTGAACGTCGCACGTTCAGGAGAGACTTGGGGCGTGTCGAGATCTAAGTGATCGAAAATTACATCGATCGGCTCTTCACAAAATTTTGTAGTGATTCCTCCGATTCCTTCAAACGGCATTTTCTGAGCTGGTTCCAATGGCGTTTGAGAGTGTTTTTGGTCCTTGGACAATATAGACCAGTTCGCCAATTCTTTGTTTTATGATGCCTACTTCCCAGAATGTTATGTTGTTTTTGTAAGCCTTGAAAAAGACTTTATCGCCAGGATTGAAATATTTCTTATCAGGCGATACGTTTTGTTTTTTTTTAACTTTGTTTGCCGTGGAATAAGTTTGTCGAAGACAGACTTGATTTTCCTTGTGAACATTGTTTTTGCAGTCGAGCTTCCCATAGGCGTGTTCGGATTAGGGGTTATCCGATACACCTGTAGAAACTGTTGCAATGCTCTATCTGTCGGTGGGCCTAGTGCCTTTTTAAAGCCCTTTTTAGAGTGTCCACGAACCTTTCGGCCTGGCCATTCGACCTAGGGTGGTACTGAGGCGTTGTAATGTGGTCCACCTGATATGATTTGCAGAAGTCTCTAAATTCACTTGATGTGAATTGAGTGCCATTATCTGAAACTACACAATCTACCACTCCAAAACGCGCGAATAGCTCGTGTAGAAATTCAATCGTGCAGTTTGTGGTTGGTCTTTTGCATTGTAGGACATCAGGCCATTTTGAGTGGTTATCCACAACAATGAGGTAGTACATGTTGTCTATAGGCCCTGCAAAATCGATATGAATTCTTTACCATGGATGGTCTGTGTTTGGCCATGGTTTGCACGTCGTGGTTGGAGATTTTGCTGCAAGCGCGCAGCCTTTGCATGATTCTATCATGTCTGCTATGTCATTGTCCGTGTTTGGCCAATATACATAGCAGCGCATGAGGCTTTTCGTACGGTTCTTCACCGGATGTCCCATGTGAAAATCCCTGAGGATTTTTCTTTGTAGGCTGTTTGGAATCACTACGCGGTCATTGTATAGTAGGACATCATCGCAGAGGAAGAAAACTTCAGGCACATTGGGGTCTTTGTTGCGAATTTTGCTTTTTATGGATTGAATGAATTTATCCTCTCGAGACTTCCTTTTTATGTCGGCCAAAGTAACTAGGAGCTCTCTTATGGTACTCGCGACCATGTTTTTGATTTCACAATTTGTCCCTAGAGTAGCAATGATGGAGTCTTCAAAGACTTCTGTATTTTTTGGAATGAGTTGCGATAAATTGTCTGCATGGCAAATATTTTTGGATGTTAGAACTCTATCTTGAAATTATAGTTTAAGAAATCGTTCCCCAACGAAGTAGTCTATTTGCAGTATAGACTGGCAGACCTTTTATAGAACCAAAAATTGTAATTTTTATGGTTCGTCTGCAGTATGAACCGTCTACCATGTAGATATCTGTGAAACTTTGTCACAGCGAATATTAACCTAGAGCCTCTTTTTCTATTTGGGGATATTGTTTCTCAGCTGGAAGTAGAGATCTTGATGCGTGAGCCACAGCTTTTCGCGAACCATCTGGCAGTTTATGTAGAATGCAAGCACCAATGCCGTACGAGCTTGCATCACTTGCGACTATGATGTCGAGACTAGGGTCGTAATGGGTGAGGGAGAGGCCCGAAGTAAGAATTTTCTTGATCTTCTAGAATGCGTCTTGGCATTCCGGGGTCCATGATCATGGTTTGTCCTTTTTTAAAAGTTGGTTGAGAGACCCTCTCAAATTTTGCATGTTCTTAATGAACCCTTGGTAAAAGTTAGCTAGGCCGAGGAAGCTTTGTAACGCTTGAACGTTATCTGGGACCGTCATGTTTCTGATCGCGTTGGCTCTTTCTGGATCCGGTCGACGACCGTCTTTATTTATGATGTGCCCTAAGTATTTAATCTCTGGTAAGAAAAAGTCACACTTTTCCTCCTTAACCTTAAATCCGTATTCTTGTATCTTTTCGAATACGTTTATTATATGGTTCCGCTGCTCTGCCGTAGTTTTACTAGTAACCAGTATATCATCCAAATAGGCTGTTGCGTAGTCAAGGTCACCCAGCATGTCGTCTATGACCTGCTGGAAAATCGCAGGCGCAACCTTTACTCCAAAAGCCAGTCTATTGTATTTGTACAACCCTCTATGGGTGTTTATGCAGAGCAATTTGGAACTTTCTTCTTCCACCTCTATCTGAAGGTATGTGTCCGAGAGGTCAATTTTAGAAAAAATTTTCCACCATTGAGTTTATTGAAAATTTCTTCAGGGCTTGGGAGAGGATCGTGGTGATCTTGCAAGGCATCGTTTAACCCTGTGGAAAAATCTGCGCATACTCGTATTTGATTGGACTTCTTTTTACGTAGACCGTAGGTGCTGCCCACTCGCTGAAATCTGTTTTTTTGACAGAATACCTGCTTGTTCGAGTCTATCTAACTCTTTGTTGATTTGCTCTAGAGCAGCGAAAGGGACATTCCGTTTCTTTTTGAATACCGGTTGTGCACCGTCCTTCACCTTGAACTTAGCTTTCATTTAGTACATTTCCCAAGGCCGCCAGAAAAAAACCTGGGGAAATTCCTTTTCCTTTTTAGATTTACCAAATTGGACGTTGTACTTTGTATCTTGCGACAAAATGTACTCATTGGGCAATTCCAAAAGATTGAATTTTTCTATCAATCTATTCAAATAAGTTATCTGAATTTTTCAATACGTAGGCTTTGAGCTTTTGGTAACTCCATTTAGTGTTACTGTAAGTATTACCTCGCCTAAAATGTTAATCTTTTCGCCAGTTACGGATTTTGCTGTTTTATCCGTTTTTAATAAGGTCGGCTTGTTTAATTTTCGCCAAGTACGCCAATTAATGGTTGAAATATCAGAACCCGAGTCAAGCTGGAATTTAATGGACTTATTGAAAATATCCACTGTTACATATTTTCTTAAATTCCTATCGAACAATATTGTCAGATTGAGCTTGCCTAATTTTATTTTTGGGTTTTTCTCGTTCTGTTGGCGTACCAGCACGAAGTTAAAGTATGCCCACTTTTATTGCAATTTTTGCAATATTTTTTGTTCTTAACTGGACAGAATTTCATCCATGCCATTTACCACAATGGTAACATGGTCCGGGCAGTTTCTTTAACCTATTTGGGTTTTTTTTACTGCGTAATTTAGGACATGAGATTTGCCTTTTGTCTTTTTTGAGGGAATAGGAGGTAGACTTGCTTCTGATTTTATTAATCTGAGCCACACCTGATTCCTCGATAGTGTTTGAATCACACTTTACAGATATTACTCTTTGACAGTCCTCTGCCAGTTTTTGAGAGTCAATCCTTGTTCGTTCTCAAGCTTGGTCAGTACCCGTCGTCTGACTTCGGCGTCTTCTGCTGATACTAGACCTTGTGCGAAAATTAAGCACTTGAAATCATCGGCAGTCAGTTCGGCTAGTTTAAAATCATTACAGAGCTTGTTTACCGATGCTGCAAACGTTAGAAAATCTTGCTGGTTGTCTTTGACTGTGTTCAGGCATTTCCAACGTTTGTGGAACAAGGTTGTGTTAGGCCCGAATAGTTCCGATAGGAGCTTAATAGTCTCTGAAAAATCCAAGTCAGTGGTTTTCTTGGGTAGTATGAAGTCTACGAACCTACTATGTTCTGTAGTTCCCAGTTTTCTCAATAGTAGACGTACCTTTTTTTTTACTGGGCCATTGTTCACAGTCTACGTTGAAAATATCTCCGTAGCGCCTGTAAAAAGCCTGGAACGTTTTGTCTTCCTCTGATACGTATTCAAAGGTTTCCATTGAATTTTAGATTATACTCTGGGAGAATATTGTATCTTTTTCAGAGTTTGAGCCTTTTAAGGCATTTACGAGTAATTCTTTAAGTTGTTTCTGTTGTAGTTTAGCATTCTGAAGCGTAATTTTTTGGAATTCCATTTGTTGTTTATGTAATTCCAAAAATAGTTGTTGTTCTTTCTTCTGATTTTTGTTGCTGATCCAAATTTAGTTTTTTACATTTGGGCAATTACTTTTTGAAAATCTTCCATATTTAAACAAACAAAAATGACAGCGATTTTTTTGTTCCTTTGAAACACGTGTACTAAGAGGAAGTACAAAAAAAAAATCTTGATAGATTTTTTTTCCTTTTTTTCTTTTACAAAAAAAATGGACAGACAATTAGTTAAACTAAACTAATTATGTGTTTAGCTTTTTTCTCGATTCCGTGGTTCCGTTAATTTTAACGTAATTGTATAAATTTTTCACCACACTTATGTATTTTTTTTTTTTTGAAAGGTAAAAAAAAAAACTCGCCTCAGTGAATTTGAGGGGAGAATAATTTTATGCACAGTTCAACTCAGTTACATAAAAAATTTTACATAGTT